>VMDO01002670.1:75834-85917 GCA_007922755.1 Pedetes capensis | reverse complement strand
AGACAGGGTCTCACTAAATTACACAGACTGCCTCTGGTCTCGAACTTGCGATCCTCCTGCCTCTGCCTCCCCAGCTGCTGGGATTACAGGCAGGCGCCATCATGCCCGGCTAAATCTTTCCCTTTCTATCTAAACATTATAGGTATTTTCACCATGCATTATATTTCTCTAGACTAGAAGACAGCTTGTCATTAATACAACTCATTTATTTATTTCCTTCCTTCCTTCCTTCTTTCCTTCCTTATTAGTATTGGGAGGTTGAACTTAGAGCCTTGTGGATGCGAGGCAAGAGCCACACCCCACAACCCCTTTTTTATTTTTTTATTTTGAGACAGGGTCTCGCTAAATTGCACAAGTTGTCTCTGGCCTTGAACCTGCAATCTTCCTGCCTCAACCCCCCAAGTTGCTGGGATTACAGGCATGCGCCACAGGGCCTGGCTAATACAACTCTTTTCTTTTTCTTCCTCTTCACTCAGGGCCTTTTTCTGCTGAGGTGAGACAACCAAACAAGATGACTCAATGCACATCCTGTGCAACACTACTTAATCAAACAACATTAGAGGGATTTTTATTAAGTTAAAAATCAATTATCTCTACTTCAAAAACCAACGGATCCTAAAGGATGTGACAATTACACATTATGCAGAATGATGGTAGCACAGCTGTGGTTCAGAGACTGAGAAAATATTCCAAGCAGTATTGAAAGGATTCTACAGGCCAAGGAAGTCCCCTTACTCGATAGGTTTTCAACTGTAGGGGCCTGGAGGTACCATCGAGGAGAAACTGAATCTACTAGGAATCAGTGTCCCAATATAAATCTTTTCTACCCAGCAGTTTTTAGGGAGGCACCCAAGAATGGGAAAGCAATAGCTAAGCGCCTACCTGCATCTCAAACTCAGTAGGTCCAAAGTAGAACTTATTTTTCTCCCCAAAAAACTTTCTTATCTCTTCTCAAAATTCTTCACTACCCTCTCCAGTACTAGTATTCAGTGTTTGAGCCATCTTCAACTCTTCTTCATATGCCTCTAAGTATACCTTACCATGCTTTCCCAGGCTACAGTGCTACCTCCCAGGCTATGTCCTTACCTGGACTGTGTCTCACCCATTCCAAGGCATCCCAATCTGTCTGTTTGGTTAGTCTACTGCAAGTACTTAATGAACCTAATCTTACTTCTTTTACTCACTTTGCCTGGTAATGCCCACCCTCTTCTTCTGATCTTCCCAACTCATTCCCTCACATTCAGATTTACTCTGGGAGTCTTATGAGCTACTTTTTATCTGTAACAAAAAGAACAGTAATATTTTGCCCTATGTAACAGTTACTCCCTGAACATAGCTCTTCTATTAGTTTATTAAACCGCTGTTGTTGTTGTTGTTGTTGTTGTTAGGTGCCATTGAGTTGGTATCCGATTCATAGTGACTCTACATACAACAGGCAAAACAGCACTGTTACTGCTTCTCTGCTGTTCATTGGGTTTTCAGTGGCAGACTGTTTGTTGGGAGTGGGTTGCCGGGTCCTTCTCCAAAGCCTACAGCACCTGGTGTTCCCAGGCGGTCTCCCATCCAAGTACTAACCAGGCCCAACTCTGCTTAGCTTCGAGATCTGATGGGATTGGATGCCACAGTGGTATGGCTGCAGGCATTAAACTTCTAGAGGGTAGGAATATATCTTAGTGACATATGCCCTTCCCACTAGCACTTCATACATAAATGTTTAATAATTGTTCCTTGAATTGAAATGGATCTCAAAAGGATAAACATAGTCTGAAACATCTAATCAAGAGATTATTATTTAACAAAGTAACATTGCTTAAAACAAAATCTTAAAGAGTTAAAATAGATAAAAACAACAGCCATATCAGTAGCTGATATTTATGGAGCACACACCCTGTGCCAGACACTGTTCTAGGTACTTTTGTGGGATTTTTGTTTTGTATAGTTTTGTTTTATTGTGGTGCTGCATGTCAAACCCAGGGCTTTGTGCACACTAGGCAAGTGCCCTGCCACTGAGGTACCTTCCCAGTTCTATGCTTTTATTTCTTAAATCATCTAACCTTCATAACATCCCCATGGAGAAGGAGTCTTCAGTCCATCTTACAGCTAAAGAAAGTGAGGCCCAGAGAGTTTAAGTAATTCACCTAAGGTTATTTACTAACAAGAGGCAGAGAAGGATTTGAGCCCAAACATTCTGATTCCAGAACCTGAGCTCCTTACTCTGCTTCTCCAGGATCTTCTGGAAGCCTGCTTTGCAGAGATAACAGGTCTGGTGGGTAACTACCTGAATTCATTCTCTGGTGAGACAAAGGGGCTGAGGGAAATGGATGATTCAGACCATGGTCAAAGTTCAGGTAATCAACTTCAGTAAAACAAATTTAATCTAAGAACTTGATTTCAGAAAAATTATCACCAGAGGTCAGCAATAATAATAATAAAATACAAATAATAATAGAGGCCACTGTGTATTTTACTATGTGTCTGGGTCTGTGTTAAATGACTAACATGATTTAACTTATTTAATTTTTAAAAAGAAAAAGAAAGAAAGGGTTTGGGGGTGTAGCTCAGTGGTACAGTGCGACATGGCAGCATGTGCATGTCCTCGGTTTCATCTCCAGCACTGGAGGGGAAGATGGGGAGGAAGAAGAGGAAGAGGAAAAAGAGGAGGAGGAAGAACAAAAAGGAGAGCAAGGAGGGGAGGAGGAAGGGGATGGGGAGAGGCCCTGTGAGGATGGTGCAATTAATATTTCCATTTTATGGATAGGAAATTAAAGATCAGACTTTTCAAGACTGATCAGACTTTTGCCTTATGTTACCATACCTCAAAAAAAGGTGCAACTGTGATACACACCCTTAAGTGTGGGCACATAATAGTATGCAATATGCATTTGTAGGAAAGAAAAGGGAAAGCCAAGCAGGATAAAATGGAAGAGAGATAAAAGGGCAACTATTAGCCATCTGTTACAGTGTTTCTATCACCCAGTGTAAGATAAGCTATTAAAAAATGATTAAATATAATGAATTAATTTGATTCCAGAAAAAAGGGAAATAATACAATAAACCTGAAACATTTCAAAGAAACATTAATAAAAGCAGTATGTACTACTGAAGAATAATTTTGAAATATCAATCAGGAGTCCTAATAAGTCATAAACAATGTCATGAGGGCTTGTTGTTGTTAGGTGCCGTCGAGTCGGTATCTGACTCATAGTGACCCTCATAGGGTTTTCAATGGCTGAGTGCTTCGGGATTGCCTTGGGAGTGGATTGCCAGGCTCTTCTCCCATGTCATGAGGGCTACCATGCAGACAGGGTCACACTAGGTGGCCTAGGCTTGGCCTTGAACTCAGGATCCCCCTGCCTCAACCTCTACAATGCTGGGATTATAGGCATGTATTACCATGTGTGGCTCTATGCAAACTTCTTGACTGAAAAGCTTCTATAAAAGCTAACATATTTGTTTCTTTCCTTTTCTCTTCTCTTCTTTCTTCCTCCCTCTCCCTCTCCTTCTTTCTTTTTAAAGACAGGATCTCACTATGTTGCCCAGGCAGGCCTCAAACTCAAGACCTCCTGCCTCAGCCTCCCAAGTGCTGGGATTATAGGCATGTACCACCATGCCTGTTCTTTAATGAATTTCTGATTCAAGGATTTCATGGAAAGCATAGTAAAGGCCCATTTAGTCTCTCTCTCTCTCTCTCTCTCTCTCTCACACACACACACACACACACCTCTTTAGTTCAGAGAGGAAGGTTTATTATATTTTTATTATATGATTCCCAATTCCACACTTATCTGATATCGGATTAAGTTTCCCATGCAAATAATAGAATTTATCCTGTGTCAGTATTATCTTGAGTACTACCAGGGCCTGACTACAGATATGTACTGTTATATACATTGCATAACCGTCTCCTCCTAATTCCAACAATGCTCACTGGGGAAAAGACAAACAGAAAACTTCAGCAACTTGTCTTGTGTGCACTCAACCTATACTTCATTTTATTTTTTAAAATTTATCTGTTTGGTTGTGTAGATTTTCCGTGATCCTTCTAAGACTTTCAACTACAAAGAAAGAGCACTTTCATTTTTCCTTTCCTTAATGCCTCTTAATTCTAAGCATTCTTGATAAAATTCCTTTGTACTTCCAGGCCCTAGGGATTACTCATTTTAGAAG
Organism: Pedetes capensis; assembly: GCA_007922755.1. Lineage (NCBI taxonomy): Eukaryota > Metazoa > Chordata > Mammalia > Rodentia > Pedetidae > Pedetes > Pedetes capensis. Next base: position 81,750 of record VMDO01002670.1, on the reverse strand, counting down.
AAATTGTTTAATAATTTACTTTCAGTAAAGTCCACAGAAGTGTATGTTCTGTGCTCACTGTAGAAGTTACCCTAATTAGAAGTATATTTCAGATACTATAAACTTAATGCATTAAGTTTCTCACTGAGAAATATCTAGAACCCACTCAAATTATTATTTTTATAGACAATGCTAGTCCAGGAAGATTCCAGGGAGTAAGGATTTGAGCATAATCTCTCCTGTGTCGCTGTATATCACTATTTGGATTTCTTCACCACTCCTCAAGTCAGTGAATGCTAAACAAAAATACCTATTTGTGCACAACCTTCACTATTATTAAATTCCATAAATTTAATATATCATCTGTTTCTAAATAAGTTTGTGCAAGCAGCCTACCCATAGATGAACAGATTTCTTTAAAGCTACTGGATGGTAAATCAACTGAGTTGCCTGCCAGAAAAGAATTAGAAGAAAATAAAGAAACTAAACTAGAAAGTGGGAAAGCCTAGGCTCTCCAATCCCTATGGAAATAATGATTTTTCACCTGGCTCGAACAACAGCATCAATTGCTACCTGAATAACTGGCTACTTGGGAAATCAAAGTATGGTACATTTATCTAAAAACATTAACCACTAACAGTAATTTCAGATAATATTTTCTTACTCTAAATTCTACTCCTGTAAATTCCCAAATTTTGATCTCCTAATAACTGACAGGGCTGGGATTTAGCTCAGTTGGTAAGAGCGCTGCGCTGCAGTCTCTGAGGTCCCAAGTTCGATTCCTAGCACCACAAAAACGGGAGAAGGACATGGCAACCCACTCCCAAAGGCAATCCCGAAACAATCAGCCACTGAAAACCCTATAAGGGTCACTATGAGTCAGACACGACTCGACGGCACCTAACAACAACAACAATAACTGACATGTTTTGTCACCTCTAACCTTCAGGCACTGGTTCTAGAATAAATAAGCAAAACTAGCCTAAATCAGCAATAGACACCAGTACCTCAAGCTTCAAACTGGAGAACATATGCTACTAGGAAGTCAGAGAAAGGACAGGCTGGGTTTTAGCCTTATGTGGAGTTAGCATGCTTGATATTTAGAATATTCATCTTCACACCACTGAATTATAACTATTTTATTGGTGTAGTTTATACTTCAGTTGATCCTACATGCCAGAAAACTCACTTAATGGTGGCATCCAATCTGTAAAACCGTGTCACCTATCACTTAGAACCAACGGCTACTCTGAATGCTCACTGGTTTCGCTCTTATACTGTGTGATTAAAATCAAGTAGAGTGCCCCCATAAAAGGGTTTCCCCAAATTCTGCTGCCTAGGTTACTTTCCAATATCACCACAAATTTAGGGAGTGGGAGTTAGGATGGGGAGCGTATTCCCCATTCACCTAATAAGAATTTACCACTATCTCGGGGGGCTGGGATTTAGCTCAGTTGGTAGAGCGCTGTGCTGCAGTCTCTGAGGTCCTGAGTTCAATTCCCAGCACCGCAAAAATGGGAGAAGGACCTGGCAATCCACTCCCAAGGCAATCCCGAAATAGCCATTGAAAACCCTCTGAGGGTCGCTATGAGTCAGATACCGACTCGATGGCACCTAACAACAACAACAAAACTATCTCAGGCCCTGTGCTAGGTGCTTAGAGAAACTTATGGTCTCTACTCACGTGAAGCTTTCAGTCCAGTGGGGAAACAGTGACAACAAATAAATAAATACAAGTTGAGATAAGTGTTTTATAGAAAAGAATCAAGTATGTAAGAGAAGTCAAACCCTAAAATCCACAGTTTTTCCTCCTCTAATGTTCTGTGGTAACTTAACTCTTCCCATTTCCTCTTTGCTGTCACACAACCAATTGTTTGAGACACCAAAACTCTTTGAAGAACAGACTGGGGGAAAACAATAAGTAACAGCCAGGCATGGTGTGTGCCTGCAATCCCAACAACTGGAGGCAGAGATGGAAGGACCGTGAGTTTGAGCACAGCCTAGGCTACACAGTGAGACCTTGTCTTACAAAACAAACAAACAAAACCAAGGGCTAGGGGAGTAGTTCAGTGGTAGAGTACTTGTCTGGCATGTGCAAGGGCCTGGGTTCAATCCCCAGCATTGCCTTGGGGGGAAAATGATTAAGTAAGGTAAGGCAAATTGTCATTTATTCTCTGTACTCTTACTTGCTTAGTTGCTTTAGGATTTCTGTACCAGTCAGTCAGCATGTCTGCTCAGCTCATATCCATGCTGTATTCAATTCTCCCTGAGTTCCCTGTCAAATCTCTTTCTTCTGTATTCATTCAAGAAATACAAGGGTCTGCTATAAGCCAGACCCTCTGCTTGTGCCTAAGGATGCTGCAGTGACCAGATGGATACAGTCCCTGCCTTTAGTGGAGCTTAGAGTTTCAGCAGGAAACAAACATCAAGTAAACACTAATAAGTGTGAGGAGTATTTTCAAAGAAAACAGACACTACATCCCAAATAAGCAGTCAAATTGTTCCCATGATTGAATTCATGCATTCAAACACCTTCTGTACTCTCAACGTCAGGCCTGAGTTTTAGGGATGCATAACTGAAGAAGAAATAACTCTCATGGCACTCTTGGATCTAATGAGAAAGGGGGATTTGAAGTGAACCATTACAATGCTATTAGAAAGGTATTAATGTTTATAATATAGACTTTTGCTTAAAAAGACAGAAAAGTGTAACTTGGATAGCACACATGTCAAAGTTTAGGCTTGTCCTGCTCCTAAGGATCACCAGCAAACTCAAGTCTGACCTGTGCTTTGTTGTTGTTAGGTGCCGTCGAGCTTACCTGCACACAAATATTAAAGAGAAACGTTGGTTTCTTAAAACAACAAAAATTAGAATTGGTTATGTATTATTTTGGTGTCACGAGAGCAAAAGGTGATACAACCCACCACTGGAAATCAGAAAGATAAACAAGGTCCTTCCTATGTGGGGCAGGACAAGTGAACATATGAACTGGCCTTTAAAATAAATTACCCTCATGATAAGTTTGTAATAAGGTTTTAAGCAATTTCCTGGTATCATTCCCCAAAAGCAATGTTTCTCTGAGTCTTTATTGTATACTCCCTGGTATGGTTTGAATGTGTACCTCTAAAGCTCAGGCGCTGGAAATTTAAACCCCAAATTCATGTTAATGGTAAATGGAGGTAGGCCCTTTGGGAAATTAGGATTACATAAGGTCATAAGAAGGGGCCCCCATGATGGCATTAGTAGCTCTATAAAGAGAGGAAGAAAGACTCAAGCTAGCACACTTGCTCTGTCTCACCATGTGATACCTCCACCATGTTATGATGTAGCTTACAAAGGCCCTCACCAGGTGCTGGCACTATGATCCTGGACTTCTCAGCTGCCAGAACTATGAGTCAAATAAAACTTCTACTCTTTTTTTCCCCAGTAATCTTATTTTATTAATAATTCTTATGTTGTTGTTAGGTGTTGTTGAGTAGAGTCCGAATCACAGTGACCCTGATAGGGTTTTCAATGGCTGTTTCGGGATTGCCCTGGGAGTGGGTTGCCACACCCTTCTCCCATTTTGTGGTGCTGGGAATCGAACTCAGGATCTCAGAGACTGCAAAGCAGTGCTCTACCAACTGAGCTAAATCCCAGCCCCAATAATTCTTAGAGTACAACTTAATTTCCATATATGCATTTCATTGTACATTGTTCATGTTCACCTCCCCAATTACCCCCTCTCTTCCTCCCGACCAATGGTCCCCCTTCTACTTGCCTGTCTTGTTTGTGTGTCTATCTAGCTACATGCCGATTTTGCCTTAAAGGCAAAATATGCGATGTTTCTTTTCCTTTCTCCCATTACCCTTTCTTCTTGCCCCCTTCCCCTTCTCCTTAGTCCATTATCTTTCCTTATATGGCTCCTTCTATGTTTTAATACTGAATATATGTTGAAGTCTAACATCCTCATATGAGAGAAAACAGGAAATGTTTCTCTTTCTGTTGTTGTTGTTGTTGTGTTGTTGTTGATGTTGTTGTTGGACATTGCTGAGTCAGGTCCGACTCATAGTAACCCTGTGTACAACAGAACAAAATGCTACGTGATACCATGCCATATCTGGCACTATTGTCAGTGCTTCTCTACTGTTCATAGTTTTCAATGGCTGACTGTTTTGGGAGGGGGCTGCCAGGTCCTTCTCCCAAGCCTAGAACACTTGATGTTTCCAGGTGGTCTCTCATCCAAATACTAACCAGGACCGACCCTGCTTAGCTTTCAAGATCTGATGCCAGGATGGTATAGCTCTGGGTCTGGCTTATTTTGCTGAAAATGATGATCTCTAGTTCTATCCATTTTCCAGAAAATGCCATAATTTTATCCTTCTTTATACCTGAGTAAAACTCCATAGTGCATATATACCACAATTTCCTTATCCACTCATCTACTGATCGATATCTAGGCTGTTTCCGTATCTTGGCTATTGTGAACAGCACCACAATAAACATGGATGGGTAGGTATCTCTGTGGTATACTGACTTATATTTCTTCAGATATATGCCCAGGAGTGGTATAGCTGGGTCAGACGGTAGTTCTATCTTTAGTTTCTTGAAGAACCTCCAAACTGATTTCCATAGCCACTGTACCAACCTGCATTCTCCCCAGCAGTGTTTCTTTCTCCTCATATCCTTGCATGCATTTGTCGTTGCTTGTTTTGTTGATGGTAGCCATTCTGACTGGGGTGAAGTGGTATCTCAGTGTGGTTTTGATCTGCATTTACCTGATGGCTAAGGATATTGAACATTTTTTCATATAATTGTTGACCATTTGTAGTTCTTTTGAGAAATCTCTGTTCAGTTCTTTTATCCACTTTTTGATTAGATACTTTGCTTTTTTGATATTTAGTTTTTTGAGCTCTTTATATATTCTAGATATTAATCCCTTGTCTGATGCATAGCTAGCAAAGATTTTTTCCCATTCTGTAGGATATCTCTTCACTTTGATAAATCTGTCCTTTGCTGTACAAAAGTTAATTTAATGCAATCCCATTTGTAAATTTTTGCTGTTTATGGCACTATTGGGGTCCTATTCAGAAAGTCCTCACCTGTGTCTATGTCTTGAAGTGTTTTCCCTATGTTTTCTTCCCTAGCAGTTTCAAAGTTTCAGGTTTTACACCGAAGTCTCTGACCCCCTTTAAATTTATTTTTGTACAAGGGGAGTGAGAGGGATCTGGTTTCAGTCTACTACATTAGATTATAGAGTTCTCTCAGCACCATTGATTGAAGAAGGTGTCTTTTTTCTAACTTATATTTTTGGCACTTGTCAGATGTTAGGTAGCTGTAGCTGCATGGATTTACTTCTCAACCTTCTTTTCTGTTCCATTAGTCTGTATGTCTCTTTTTGTGCCAGTACCATGCAGTTTTGTTACTATAGCGTTGCAGTATAATTTAAAATCAGGAATTGTCATGCTCCCTGCATTCTTCTTTCTGCTTTAGTAATGGATTGCTTTAGACTTGAGGTCTTTTGTGCTTTCATATGAATTTTAGGATTGCTTTCTCTATTTTTTTTAAGAATGACATTGATATTTCGATGGGATTACATTAATCTGCAGATTGCTTTTGATAATATGGCCATTTTTATAATATTAATTCTTCCAATCCATGAGCATGAGAAATTTTTCCACCTTCTGATGTCTTCCTCAATTTCTTTCTTTAGTGATTTTAAGTTTTCACTGCAGAGGTTTTCTACCTCCTTGGTTACATTTAGTCCTCAGTATTTTAATTGTTTTGAAGGTATTATGAATGGGATAGTTTTCCTGTTTTTTTTTTTTTTTTTTTTTTTTTTTTTTTTTTTTTTTTTTTTTTTTTTTTTTTTTTTTTTTTTTTTTTTTTTTTTTTTTTTTTTTTTTTTTTTTTTTTTTTTTTTTTTTTTTTTTTTTTTTTTTTTTTTTTTTTTTTTT
>VMDO01002670.1:0-75734 GCA_007922755.1 Pedetes capensis | reverse complement strand
TATCCTGGTACTTTACTAAAAACACTCATCAGCTCTAAGAGTTTTCTGATGGAGTCTTTGGGGTCTGTTAAGTATTAGGACCATATCACCTGCAAATAGGGATACTTTGACTTCTTCCTTTCCTATTTTATTTCTTTTTCTTGTCTTATTGCTGTGGCTAACAGTTCAATCACTACACTGAATAGCAGTGGTGATAGTGGAGACTTTTGTTCCTGATTTTTGGGGAAATGATTTCAGTTTTTCCCCATTTCGTATGATGCTGGCTATAGGTTTTTCATGTATTGCTTTATGATGCTGAGTTATGTTCTTTCAGTTCCTAGTTCCTTCAAGGCTTTAATCATAAAAGGATGTTGAAATTTGTCAAAGATCTCTTCTGCATCTATTGATAGGATCATGTGGTTTCTATTTCTGGGTCTATTTACATGGTGTATTACATTTATTGTCTTGCATATGTTGAACCAACATTGCATTTTTGGAATGAAACCAGCTGGATCATATATCACCTTTTTAGTGTGTTGTTGAAGTTGATTTGCAAGTATCTTATTAAGGATTTTTGTATCTAGGTTCATCAGGAAAATTGGTCTATAGTTTTCTTTTTTGATGTATCCTTATCTGGTTTTGAAATCAGGATAATACTGGCTTTATAGAATGAGTGTGGTAGTGTTGCTTCCATTTGCATCTTATGGAATAGTTTGAAGAGCACTACAGAAAAGAAGTGAAGAAGACACCAGAAGGTGGAAAAATCTCCCATGTTCATGGATTGGAAGAATTATGAGTTAGATATAACAGATTCTTTCCTAGTTCTCTTTAAAGGTCTTCTAGAATTCAGCAGTGAATCCATCTGGTCCTGGGCTTTTCTTTGTTGGGAGACTTCTACTGCTTTGATCTCGCTGCTCATTATAGCTCTGTTTAAGTTGTTTATATCTTCTTGACTTTAGCAGGTCATACGTGTCTAGGAATTTGTTTATCTCATTTAAGTTTCTCTAGTTCTTTTTAACATATTTTTTCAAGGTATCCCTAATGATTCTCTGGATTTCATTTGTATCCATTATAATGTTCCCTTTTTCATCTCTAATTTTATTAATTTGAGTCGTCTCTCTCTTTCCTTTGGTTGATTTGGGTTGTTGATCTTGTTTATCTTTTCAAAGAACCAGCTCTTTGTTTCATTGATTCTTTTGATTACCCTCTAGTCCTCATTTCATTAATTTCTATTCTGATCTTTATTATTTGTTTCTGTCTACTGATTTGGGGCTTTGTTTGTTATTCTTTTTCTAAGAGTTGCATCATTAAGTTATTTGTTTGAGTCTGCACTGATTTAACGTCAGCACTCGTAAATTTCCCTCTTAGAACTGCCTTTGTTATATCCCAAAGGTTCTGACAGGTTGTATTTTCATTTTCATTTGATTCTAGGCATTTTTAAATTTCTGCTCTAATTTCTTCAACTACCTATTGATCATTTAAGAATGTACTATTTATTTTCCATATATTTGTACAACTTGTCTTGCTGTTCATTTCTCATTTTATTCCATTATGGTCTGATAAGATACACAAAATTATTTCAATTTTTCCATATTTGTTAAGACTTGATTTATGGCATAAAATGTGGTCTATTTTAGAAAAAGTTCCATGGTCTGCCAAGAAAAATGTCTATTCTATAGCTTTGGGGTGTAATATTCTGTAGATGCCTGTAAGTCCATTTGATCTACTGTGTTGTTTAACGCTGAAGTTTTTATATTGATTTTTTTTGTCTACATGTTCTATCTATTGATGAGAATGGAGTACTGAAGTCACCAGTATTAGTGTATCTTGACTTACCTGTCTCTTTAAATCCAGTAGTATTTTTTTAAAGGAAGTTGTGTACACTGATGTCTGGTGCATATATATTTACAATTGTTATAGCTTCTTGATCAATGGTCCCCTTTATTAATATGTAGTGTCTTTCTTTGTCTCTTTGGACTAGTTTTAACTTGAAGTCCACTTCGTCTGATATAAGGATGGCTACTCCTTTCTTTTTTTGGCTTCCACTTGCTTGGTGTATCAATTTTCATCCTTTCACTTTCAGTCTGTGGGTGTCCTTGCCAGTGACATGTGTTTCTTGAAGACAACAAATTGTTGGATCTTGCTTTTTAATCCAGTATGCTAATCTATGTCTTTTAATTGGAGATTTAAGACCATGTATATCTAAGGTTACTACTGAGAGGGTTTTGCTGGTTCTTATAATTGTGTTGGGTGTTTCCTTGGTTGGGTCATATATGATCCATTATTTTCTTTCTCTTTTATTTCTATGAAGGGTTTGATGTTTTTTTGAGTTAGATATGACTGATTCTATGCCTTTAGTTTTTATCTCAGCTCCTTCTTCTACCCCATGGAGTCTTAGGTTTGGTCTCTTGATCATGTTCCAAAGTTCCTGAAAATTTTGGTCATGTCCTTTTATTTATTTATTTATTTTCTTTGTTGATAACTGAATGTAGTATTTCCTCAATCTTGTCTTCTACCTCACACATTCTATCTTGTGCTTCACTTAGTCTACTGGTGAGGCTTTCCAATGTATTTTTTATTTGGTTTATTGAGTTCTTCATTTCCATCATTTTTTTAACCAAAATTTCAATTTCCTTGCTGAATTTCTTACCCATTATGCTACTTTGTCTTCTACATTGGTGACCTTCTGACCTAGGTCCTGTACTGATTTCCTTACCTCATTAATTTGCTTGTGTCCTCTTTGAAGTCATTGATCATTTTTACAAGTAGACTTTTAAATTCTTTGACTTTTCTACTATCTCAGTATCTTTGGATTCAGTGGTTAAAAAATTTTGGTCTTTTGGAGGAGATGTGTTACCTTGCTTTTTCATGTTTCTTGTGTTTCTAAATTGTGATTTGTGCATCTGTAGGGGTGGATATCTCTTCTCATTTTATTTAGGGGTGGCTTTCCCTTGGGATCACATCTCCAGTGGTCTTTGGGTGAGGACTCCATTTCCCCTCCCCCATGGGAAGCTGAGGCTGGAGATATGTTCTGCTCACTCGCTGCTTAGCTCCATTCTGCAACCTGGGACCATCTCACAATCTCTGTGTGGTTTCTGTGCTTTTCTGGACTTTCTTTCACTGGAAAAGAGTCCACTCCTATTATTGTTTTGCCATGTCACACAGAGGCTGCCTCTAATCTGTCATCTTAAATCAGACTCCAAAACTTCTACTCTTTATTACCCAGGCTGTGGTATTCTGTTATAGCAAACCAGAACAACAACAATACCAAGCTAAGACATCCCTACAAGTATTTTCTGATATAGCTACAAAGATATCAAAGAGAACAGAGATGTCTGTTTTCTCTTACTTAGTTCCAGTGTCTCTCCTGCTCTGATTCTCTCAACTCCTACCCTGTTTCTACAGCATCCCATTGAACTGTTTTCTCTCCTCTTTCCCGATTTCACAGTTCAGATTTCAGATTTCCTATTAGAAAATCTCAACCAATAAAGCCTATGCAAATATTCTGAGATCCAAAGCATACAAACACAAAGCCCCTGAAATCTGTAACACTTCTATAGTCCCAAACATTTTAGATAAGGGACATTCACCCTGTATAAAATTTTCTTAAAACTTCAAAACACTTAAGTTTCTCTAGTCCATTTTACAATTAATGCCCTTTCTTTGACTTGAAAACTAGTCTAAATGGGTTAGCACTGTCTATATTATATGAAAAATGTGTTTCTAGCTTGTTTTTAATAACAGAACTTAAAGGCCAATGATCTGGGGAGAGAAACAAACATTGCATATGGAGTTGGTTATTTCAATATTTTGTAAGTTCCAAATGAATGCAGCAAACCTACAGAATCAATCTCTAATGGGAGACCACAAGACATTAAAGAAAGAATTAGAAGACATGGACTCCAGTCCTGGCCCTGTTTCTACCTAACTCAAGTCATTTGTCTGCAGCCATACCACTGTGGCGTCTGATCCTATCAGATCTTGGAAGCTAAGCAGGGTCGGGCCTGATTAGTACCTGGATGGGAGACATTCTGGGAATACCAGGTGTTTGGGAGAAGGACCTGGTAGCCTACTCCCAAAAAATCAGCCACTGAAAACCCTATGAATAGCAGAGAAACACTAACAATAGTGTTTTGCCTGTTGTTTATAGGGTTGCTATGAATTGGACACTGACTCAACGGCACCAAACAACAAGAAGTCATTTAGCTTCTTCTAACCTCGATTTTCTTACCATAATGTAATTTTGGAAACTAATCCCTGCCTATTGAAACTCAAAAAACCCACAATGACATGAACAATGTTGTGTAAAACCATAAGACAGGTTATAAATGTTTCACCAAAGGCTTTAACATCAGATCAACTTGCTCTAAGATAGGAGTAAGAACTGCTAGTAATCTGTTACTACACCTCCAAATAAGTAACTTTATTCTGCAAGGGCCTTCCTTACCACTGAAATATCCTTATTTAAAATCACATCCCAAGTTGTTCTTGGTGATGAGAGGGGAAAGAGAAAGGAAAGGGGGAAAGTCAGTTTTTCTTCAGAATGCAGTTCAGGAACATGTGATCAATGGAGCTCACTCTATTGCCAGATTCTAGGCACTTGGTAAGTCTAAAGAGCAAGAAATTAAAGGTACATTGAATGTCCAAAGTATGCTCCTAAAATTCTGAACTGCCAATGTGGAAGTGGTGATGAAGGACTCAGAAAGATCTATTTATCTTTTGCCAGAGAAAGGAGGAGCTGCTGATTTCAGATCTAGAATTAAGGTTAAAAGGAAGAAACAGATGTAAGGGAAGAAAAAGTAAATTATCTCTGAGATGCTACTGATGCATCATTTAAGAATCACATGGACAGAGGCAGGTATGGTGGCACACTCCTGTAATTCCAGCACTTAAGAGGCTAGGCCAGGAGGTTTGAGAGTTAAGGGGCTAGCCTGGGCTATATATTGAGACCCTGTCTCAAAAGACAACAACAACAAAATCATATGACTAAATGCAATGTAGTATCCTGAACGGGATCTTGGAACAGCAAAAAGACATGGGTGGGAAAATGGATGAAATCCAAACATTGTTGGACTTTACTTAATAGCAATGTGCCAATGTTAATCTCTTAGTTTTGACAAATGTACTATAGTTATATAATATGCTAACATTAGGGACAACTGGATGAAGGGTATACAGGAACTTTCTGTACCATTTGTGTAAGTCTAAAATTATTCTAAAATAAAAAGTTTATTTTAAAAACTCATGGGTTTGAGTCTCCCTTCAGAAAGATTTATGAATCAATTACTAAAACATATCAAGGGTCATAGCAACCCTCAAGGGTCAGGTTTTGCAAACTCAAATGCTGCCATCTCTTGGACAGAAAGAAATCACTAATTCTACCAATGATTAATTATGAAGAATAAATAGTAACAGGCCTTGTAATAAATTCAAATTATAGTGATTTCTGCCATCAACAAATACAAATAACCATAATGTTATATTGTACAGACATTCCAGATAAATCTCTAGTTTTATTTAAAAATCATACATCCCATAAATTATAATAAATGAGATTTCAAATTTGATAAGACATTGATATACTCAATCATTCAAGAATCTCACAATCAAACAAATTTCTTTTCTGTCTCTGAATATAGTGTGTAAACATCAGTTAATGTAGTTTTTCAAATAATCTGTTTTAGAAACTAGATAATACCAAAAAAATAGTAAATAGTTTCTATTTGGGCTAGGGTTTAGCTCAGTTGGTAGAGCACTGCTCTGCACTCTCTGAGGACCTGGGTTTGATCCCCAGCACTGCAAAAATGGGGAGAAGGATATGGCAATCCATTCCCAAAGCAATCCTGAACAATCACCCACTGAAAACCCTAGAAGGGTTGCTAGGAGTTGAACCAGACCCGATGGAACCTGACAATAATTGGGCTGGGGTTTAGCTCAGTTGGGAGAGTGCTGCTCTGCACTCTCTGAGGACCTGGGTTTGATCCCCAGCACTGCAAAAACAGGAGGACATGCAAGCCATTAGAATCCTATGAGGGTCACTATGAGTTGGACCTAACTCGACAGCACCTAATAATAATAGTTTCTATGTAATATGACACTATCAGAGATAAAAGCAGCACTCTAGATGAAGTTCCCTTCTGTGCTTTTAAGCCAGGGCTACTTAATCATCTAGCCTGGTAACTTACAAAGGATACTTATGAAAACCTAACTTAAGCTATTAAGATATACAAAATAAAAAGTCTGTGTTGTATAATAATATTTATAAAACAGCGAAGCCATGCACTCATCATCTTATTTTTTAAATTTTTTAAATTTTTTGTAATGGGGGTTGAACCCAGGGCCTTACACTTGCATGCTTTCCAAGTGCTGGACCACTGAGCTACCACCTCCAGCCCATTTTTATTTTTACTTTTTGAGACGGGGTTTCGCTAAGTTATGCAGACTGCCTCTGGTCTTGAACTTGCGATCCTCCTGCCTCTGCCTCCCAAGCTGCTGGGATTACAGGCGTGTACCACCGCAGCACCTGGCATCATCATCTTATTTTATTTTCCTAACTAAATTACATATGGAAGATACTATTAATCGTTTTATAGATAAGAAACTTGAGGTTGTGCAAAATTAAGCAATTTTCCAAAGTCACAGTAGTAACTAAAGGGCAGAGTAGAAACTGGAACACAACTGTACCTGAATCTAGAGCCAGAGCCCTTAAGTACTTTTATATGTTCCACCTTTTTTCTTTGATAAAGCACAGCAGTCATCTATGTTATATAATGATACTTAAGAACATCAGGACTACTGACTTAAAATGATACTTAAGAACATCAGGACATGTGACTTAAAAAAATCTATATATTTTCTAAGTAGGGGAAATTCAAGTGATTGTAGTGAATAGTATGTAACATGTACCATATATGATACATCAGAGCCCTCTGAAAAGGCTGCTTATATTTAAATTCCAAAGAGAACTAATGGGACCATGGTGGCTACTCTTAAAGGGCACTCAAAGAGGCTCCTCCTAAAGACAAGAAGTCTAGAAGGATGCAAAGAGCTTCACAGACTGAGATCCCATTTGGCTCTTCATACAAAAACATCTGCTCTGTAAAGGTTGAAAGCACCTACTTCCTGGTACAACTTCCCTCTTTCATTCTGCTGGAGGGTCTCCCCTGGTACTAGGGAAATTCTCAGTTCATTTATTTATTTACTCATCCATTGATCTAGTATCTACACTAGGCACTATGCTAGGTTATAAACCAGTAAAATGGACAGATGAAGTCCCTGTCATTGCAGAGCCATGTTGTAGGGGGCAAAATATACAAGTTATATATATTATAATTTCAGATGGCATAACAGTGGAACAGAGAACAGAAAGGGGCTCAGGGGTAACTACAAAGAGTAGTTAGGCAGAGTACACAGAGAAAGTCCTTCTGAGGAAAAAGATGATGCTTACACAAAAACCTAAATGATCTGATAAACCATGAAAAAGATCTGGAACAAGAGTATTCAGGAGAGCAAAAATAGTAAGTTGTAAAACCACTGAAAAAAGGCTTGCCTTGAGAAGAAAACTAACATCTAAGAAATGAGAATCTAATATGCTGAACTCTTACATTTTGCAGATACTAGGTAGAGATTCTACTGCAGTGACTCGCTTAATCTGACACAGCTATTTGAGATATGTATTACCTATTTTATAGATGAAGAAACTGAGGTTCAAAGAGTTAAGTAACTGGTGGCAGTGCTGGGAAGAGGTAGTGCCAGAGTTCAAACACAGGTTGGCTTGATATCAAAATCTATACTCTTTCTACTAATCAAATGCCAGAATCATAGCAAAAATACTAATAATTCTATATAGATAAGTAAATAACTCAAATTTTCCAACATCATCAAAAATCTAGGGCTCACCACTGCATTCTGGTGGTTGCTCATCTCCCTCTTGATCTCTAATTGCAGCAGACAGGTCTCAAACTGCCAACTACTCCAGTGTCATCTGACTCTCTTTCCTGAGTATCTCTAAGGCAATTTTCCAACAACTCCATCACAGGATCTGGGCATTGTGATATGTGCCTGTGATCCCAGCTATTCATGAGGCTGAGGCAGGTGGATCACTTGAGGCCGGAAGTTCAGGGCTAGCCTGAGCCACATAGTGATATCCTGTGTCTTATAAAAACTAAGCAAACAAACTAAGCTGGGCACTGTGGCACACACCTAAAATCCCAGTCACCTGAGAAGCTGAGGCAGGAAGGTTGCAGTTCAAAGCCAGAGGTGGCCTGTACAACTTAGCAAGACCTTGCCTCAAAATAAAAAATAAAAAAAGGGGCTAGGATGCTGCTCAGTGGAGGAACATTTGCCTAGCATGCATGAGGCCCTGAGTTCAACCTCTCAGTACAAGGAAAGAAGGAAGGAAGGAAGGAAGGAAGGAAGGAAGGAAGGAAGGAGAAGGAAAGGAAAAAAGGAAAGAAAAGGAAGGAAAGGAAGAAAAGGAAGGAAGGGAAGTAGGTAGGGAGTGTGGGAAGAAGGAAGGAAGGAAAGAAGGAAGGAAGGAGGGAAGGAAAGAAGGACAGAAGAAAGGGTGAAAAAAAATCCAAATTACATCACATAAAATCCAAGGATAATGTGCACGTGTACCAGAGGTCTGAATGGTATAGAAATAAACTGGTAATGTGCTTCCTTTAGTACATTTAAGCAGGGTCATCTGAATAATCCCTCCCAAAGTTAAAGGCACAAGGATGGCATTTCCTCTGCGGCATTAGTTCTATAGGTTCATTCAGAATATGTGGGCAGCCTCATTTGCTAACCCTTGCTGATACGAGTGGTGCTGATATTCTGCACCCAGCTTTGTGGAGGGCAAGTGACAGGTGAGCAGATTCAAAACTTGGACTAGGATAGTCATTCTATAGCAAGCCAAAAAAGACAAAAAATTATTTTCCTTAAAATTAGATTAGTGCTTTTGAATTATGGTGCTGGAGACATCTATTGAATATACCATGGACTGCCAAAAGAACCAACAGATCCATCCTAGAAGAAGTGCAACTAGAGTGCTCCTTGGAAGCAAGGATGGCTAGACTGTGTCTAACATATTTTGGACATGTAGTCAGGAGGGACCAATGCCTGAAGAAGGACATCATGTTTGGGAAAGTGGCAGGTCACCGAAAAAAAGGAAAACCCTCCACCAGATGGATCGACATAGTGTCTTTAACAATGGGCTTAAACATAAATAAGATCGGAAGTGTTTCAATCTGCTGTACACAGGGTCGCTAAGAGTCGGACTCAACTCAATGGCACCTAACAACAACAAGAAGCTATCTATATCTTTATAATGTAAACTTGAAAAATATATAGCATGGTAGAAAAATCATGAAAAATCAGGAAGATCTGTAATTTCATATACATTGTGTAAACACCTGAAAAATTAGTTTTTTAAATTAAAGTATTTCAAACTCTCTTGATAAGCTTTCCTTATTTTCTTTCTTGATATTTCTGAAATTAACTTCCAAGTGTTTACAGTAATTAATGACATTTCATTTAATTCACATTTGGTGGAAAGTATTTTAAAAGTAAATTCTACTTAAAGCAATTTTTCACATTAGGAAGAATATTTTCTAGAAGAAGGATTAAAGAGCACGGAGGTGATCAAAAAATGGGAATTTGAACCTTTGGGTTTTAAATATACACATGCACACACACATGCACACAATCTGAGAATTTCTTCAAATGTTCATAGGTAAAGTTCTCTATAGGTGCTTAAAGAAAAAAATATTCATATCCTTAAATCCTGGGTGATATAAAGTTTTTGCTATTTAACTCAAAAGAATTAAAGATTTAAAATTGAATTTTGGTTTGTGGCATATGCCTCTAATCCCAGAGACTTGGGAGGCTGAACAGGAAGATCACAAGGTAGAGGTCAGAAGTAGGCTGTACAACTTAGCAAGACCCTGTCTCAAAATAAAAAGTTAAAAAAGGGTTAGGGTGCATCTCAGAGCACTTGCGCAGTGTGTACAAGGCCCAGAGTTTAACCCCCAGTACTGCAAAACTTAATTAGTTAATTAATTAATTTTGGTAAGGTCTGCAGCAAAATTTTTTTTGTCTATAGAGGAAATCCATAAAATTAAACTTCACACAGTGTAAGGGGGTGAAAGTTACATGACTAGCAGCTAACACTGTCAGAAAGAATTAACATTCTCAATATCAAATACATAAAGGAGAAACTAGCAGCATTTAACTATGTAGGATTTCCCCACTCTGCACACCCCAGGATTAGTAAAGACATCTCAGAAGTAAAGGCATGTGTAATTGCAAAGGAGCTGATGTTGTTATGAGAACTGTAATTTTGTATTTCCTGAAATTGGTCTGGTCTCATTTGCAAATGGAACATTTCATTACTGCAAGTTTTGCACAAAAATTTATGAAACGAACCTACATTAGATTAAAGCAGAACTGAATTCAATGCCTTTTCTGTCCATTTCAGGAACAATTTCTATCTTTCCTATCACAAAATTTTCCTTTTTATTTAGTTATTTGGCTCCTTCAGCACACAGTATGGATGAAAGGGATATTCCAGATCAAGACCTCAAAATAGAGTGCACAGTGATCAAATAATTACCCACCTAAATAATTACATACCACAACTTTCTAACACGATTTTGAGTAATGCAGAGAATGCCACACCTATCAGAATACTTCTTAAATTTTTTTTATTTGCTTGGCACAAAATATTTTTACATTTTTATGAGGTAAAACGTGATGTTTTGCGTCGTGTATACATGGGGTAATAATGTTCAACTCTGGATAATTAGCATATCCATCACCCTAAATATCATTTCTTTATCGTAAGTACATTCAAAATTCTCTCCTCTAGCTATGTGAAACAATCCAATGCATTATTATTATCTATATTCACTCAGAATTTTCAAATGCCCCTGATGGAAGATTGTATTTTCCCTCCTCCTGCATTTTCCAGTTGTCCCTGTATTAACATCCTTCTCTAAGAAACCTCACCCAAGTGGTTTCAGAAAAATGAATCAGACTTGATTGAGCCCCTGTGTGATCCACAGGCAAGACCCCTTCTCCTCTGGCCCTTCTGCTTCTCCTGGGCATGAAAACAGCCAGAACTACAGCAACAGCTGGGGATCATTAAACTGACAGAAATAGCTTAGGAGACTCCAATGTGGTAGGGGGTGGGGCGGGGGAGGAGAGGCTGAGTATCAGATTTAAAAAAAATCAAAAGGGCAACAGGAACGCAGGGGAAGGAGGAGGTAAAGCCTAAGGAGTGGATCACACCTAAATTTCCTTCACACAGAATGAAGCAAATGAAGGGATGGGTGTCTGCAGTCCAACTTGCCTAGCTCCCCTCTAACCCACTACCCCCACCTATTCTCAGATGGAAGTCTTAGTCAAACATAAAAATATGAGTCTGCATCAAGACAGGCCAAGGATGAGAGGGGTGGGGAAGTATGGAATCTCAAAGGCTAACCCCAAATCTTGCCCAGTCTGCAGCAATCATTCAGACATGAGTCAGTTCTGGGGCTACACTGATAGTAAAAGCCAACTCCAGGATGGGGCAGGGAATATATGCCAACCCTAAGCTGACTCAGAGACCAGCCCAGTCCCAAGGCATCCCCTCAACTGGCGAGGGCCAAATGCTACAGGAAATACAGGGTGCTGGGGCTGTTCTTGTCAGGACACAGCCACGCTTACCCAGTGCTAGCTTTTGAACCTGGCAGGCTTCCAAAGGCCAGAACAGGACTGTGCCATCTGCCTGGGTCACTGCCAGAGTGTGCTCAGCACATACCTGAATGCCCTAGAGGAGCTTTATTCAGATCACCCAAGGGAATGGGTGCATATATTCTGAAACATGCCTTCAAGTTTGATTAGTCCTAGGAATCTGGGGTACCTTCTTCAACCCTACATGTGCTAGGCTGTGTACTCGCTATCATTAGGGCGTCTCCCACCAAGGCATTCCTTTAAAACTAATCTTCTAGGACTATAGTTTCAGAAGGTTCCCCACATGCAAGCCTCAACAGGAAAAGATTTGATTACAGATATCATGACTGCAACTGTCTTTGGCAAGAGTGTTTTGTAACTGTAAGATTGCATGAACTTCAGCTGAACATTTTATTTGATGTATCTAATGAGTTACTAAAGAAGGAAGGCTCCAGGGTGATGGCCGGTAACAACAACAACAACAACAACAACAACAACAACAACACACTGCCCTCTTCTAGAATAGCTGGCTTTTTTTCTAACTATGTATCTGATAGGAAACTATGGCCATGATTATATCCAAAATACAGTTTTATCTTAATAACTGTATTTGAACCCGGTTTTCCATAATGAGTTCAAATACCTCACAACAATTGGCTGATCCTGAATACTTGAAGTTGGTATTAAGAAAGATACAGGATATGTGCAAATAAATCTGCTACAGTGGATATTAAAAAGAGTTTAGACTTAGATATCACATATAGTTCATTTTGAAACTGAATAATATCAAAGGACAGGATATATGTTAATCAAACCAGTGTGACTATATTCAACCCTGATAATGTGTGACCTAACTGGGTATAACTGTATTGTATCTCTCATCAATCTTTCCCTAAAACAGTGCAGCCTAAAATTTAAAACTTAATATCAAAATTTATAACTTAATATTACAATTAATCACTTATGTGTATAGCTTGGTACCAACTACAAGATAGGAACTAAACAGGAAAATAACACTAAGCGCTTATATAATACTTTTCAAAGCTACTTTCACACATATGATTTCATTTGACCCTATGAGTTAAGATGGCAGGCATTATACCCACTATACACTGAAAGGAACTACTTTGCCAAGCTTAAAGCAACTTGGCTAAGCTTACCCCTTGTAAGATCAAACCTAGAACTTCAGGTTCCTGACTCTCTGCTCAGTGCTAGAACACTGGCTGCCTACCATACAAAGGATTGTTCCCTCAAGGAATTAATCTCTGACTACTAAAGCCTTGGCTGGTGCTTCTCAGATATAATAGCAAGAATCTCACCATTTCTTGGTCCAACAGCATACTGTGAATCTGCTTGAAGATCATTATAGAAAAAAGATTATTTATTAGTATCAGTAATAATTACCAGCCTGGAGCCATAGCCCTGTGGAATCCGATCCCATCAGATCTCGGAAGCTAAGCAGGGTCGGGCCTGGTTAGTACCTGGATGGGAGACAGCCAGGAACACCAGGTGCTGTAGGCTTGGGAGAAGGACCTGGCAACCCCCTCCCAAAAATCAATCTGCCATTGAAAACCCTATGAACAGCAGAGAAGCACTGACAATACTGTTTCCCCTGTTGTAGAGAGGGTTGCTATGAGTCGGATACCGACTCGACGGCACCTAACAACAACAACAACAACAATAATTACCAGATGTGAGTACCTTCTTAGGGCTAGAATTATCAATATGAGACTGAATAAAACCAAATTAGGACAATGCTCAAAATCCCTGTCATTTAAGGATAAACACCACATTTTGCTTATAGAAACAATACTGCCCTCTAGTGCCAAGATGTCTTTTTTGATGATGAATGCAACCCCATTTTTCTTTAATCTGTCATTCCAGGCATAGTAAACCATATGATTATCTGATTCAAAATGGCCAATGCCAGTCCATTTTAGTTCACTGATGCCTAGAATGTCAATGTTTATGCCCTGAACAATGCTGTCAGTGACAGAATAATATTTATATGCCTATAAGGAAGCCCAATTAATATGACTATAATTCAAACTTATGTACCCACCACTAAGGCTATAAGTGAAGATAGGCACGATTTTTTCCAACTCCTGCAATCCGAAATAGATCCAACATCCAATCAGGATGTAATGATAATTACTGCTGACTGGAATGCAAAAGTTGGAAACAAAGGCGGCTCAGCAGTAGGAAAATATGGTCTTGGTGACAGAAACAATGCTGGAAATCACATGATAGAATTTTGACAGACCAATGACCTTTCCATAGCAATCACATGATAGAATTTTGACAGACCAATGACCTTTCCATAGAAACAATGCTGGAAATCACATGATAGAATTTTGACAGACCAATGACCTTTCCATAGCAAATACATTTTTTCACCAACATAAATGGCGACTGTACACATGGAATTCACCAGATGGAACATACAGAAACCAAACTGACTACATTTGTGGAAAGAGACGATGGAAAAGCTCAATATCAAGGGTCAAAACAATACCAGGTGCTGATTGTGGATGAGACCATGACTGCTCATGTGGAGGTTCAAACTAAAACTGAAGAAAATTAGAACAAGTGTATGAGAGCCAATATATGAGCTTGAGTATGTCTCCCACTTACTGAGTAGAGACTACCTTAAGAACAGTTTAATGCATTAGAAACTAATGATAAAAGATCAGATGAGTTGTGGCATGACATCAAAGACATCATTCATGAAGAAAGCAAAAGGTTATTAAAAAGACAGGAAACTTGTCCTTGAACATCAAGCAACTAAAAGTAAAGGGAAGACATGATGAAGGAACTAAACAGAAGATTTCAAAGGGCAGCTCAAGAAGACAAAATCAAATATTATAATGATATATGCAAAGAGTTGGAGACAGAAAACGAAAGGAGAAGAACATGCTCTGTTTTTCTCAAGCCTAGGGAATTAAAGAGAAAATTCAAGTCTCAAGTGGCAATGGCAAAGGATTCTACAGGAACAGTATTAAATAATGCAGAAAATATCAAAAGAAGATGGAAGGAATAACAGACGCATTATGCCAAAAAGAACTGGTGGATAACCAACCATTTTAAGAGGTTGCATATGATCAGGAAACAATGGTACTGAAGGACAAAGTGGAACCTCCCTTGAAGGAATTGGCAAAACACAAGGCTCCAGGAATTGATGGAATACCAACTGAGATGTTTCAACAAACACATGCAGCACTGGGGGTGCTCACTTGTTTGTGCCAAGAGATTTGGAAAACAGCTACCTGGTCAACTGACTAAAAGAGATCCATATTTGTGCCTATTCCCAAGAAAGGAGATCCAATCAAATGTGGAAATTATTGAACAGTATCATTAATGTCAAATGCAAGCAAAATTTTGCTAAAGATCATTCAAAAGTGACTGTAGTAGTATATAGACAGGAAACTGTTGGAAAATCAAGCTGGACAGAGAAGAGGACGTGGAACCAGGGCATCACTGCTGATGTCAAATGGATATTAACTGAACACACAGAATACCAAAGAGATGTCTATGTATGTTTTATTGACTATGCAAAGGCATTTGACTATGTGGACCATAACAAATTATACATAACATTGCAAAGAATGGGAATAGGAAAGAACTTAATTGTACTCATGAGGAATCTGTATATGGACCAGGAAGCAGTCATCTAAACAGAATAAGGAAATAGTGCCTGGTTTGAAGTTGAGAAAAATGTGTGTCAGGACAGTATCCTTTCACGGTACCTCTTCAATCTCTATACTTAGCAAATAACCTGAGAAACTGGATTTTATGAAGAAGAACATAGTGTTGGGATTGAAGGGAGGCTCATTAACATTCTGTGTTATGCAGATGACATAACTCTGCTTGCTGAAAGTGAAGAAGATTTGAAATATTTACTGATGAAGATCAAAGAACATAGCCCTCAGTACGGATTGTGCTCAACATCAACTAAACAAAAATCCTTACAACTGGGTCAATAAACAATTTTACGATAAATGGAGAAGACTGAGGCTATCCAGGATCTTGCTTTACTTGGTTCTACAATCAACTCCTATGGAAGCAGCAGTCAAGAAATCAAAAGATGCATTGCATTGGGAAAAGCTGCTGCAAAAGATCTCTTTAAGGTGTTGAAAAGTAAAGGTGTCACACAGAAGATGAAGGTGTGCCTGACTCGTGCCACGGTATTTTCAGTGGCATCATATGGCTATGAAAGGTGGACATTGAATAAGGGAGACAGGAGAAGAACTGACGCTTTTGAATTATGGTACTGGGGATGAATATTGCATATACCATGGACTGCCAAAAGAACCAACAAATATGTCGTAGAAAAAGTGCAACCAGAGCACTCCTTGGAAGCAAGGATGGCTAGACTGTGTCTCTCATATTTCGGACATGTTGTCAGGAGGGACCAGTCTCTGGAAAGGGACCTCATGTTTGTGAGAGTGTCAGGTCAACGAAAAAAAGGAAAATGCTCAACTAGATGGACTGACACAGTGGCTGCACCGATGAGCTTAAACAAAAACATTGGGTGCCCAGCACATAATAGGGAGTGTTTCATTCCGTTGTATGTGGGGTTGCTATGAGTTGAACCCGACTCAATGGCACCTAACAACAATGTCAAGAAACACATCAATTATCAGCAGTCACAGCAGACTAAGAGCTAATACACATGTGATCCAGCAATCATGTATAAAAACACCTGCAATGCACTTTATAGAGGTAAAGAAAGAAAACTTTGAACCTATTGCACACCTAAAAAATCATTAAAAAACTGCATAAGCCCTTCAAGGAATTTATAAATATAATGGAGAAGATGAAAAATGTAAAAGAAATTACTATAATCAAAAGGTGCTGTATATATTTTTGTTTACATATAATTACTAGAGTACAAATACATTTGGTAAGTTTCATGGGGACAGTAGTGTATTCGAAATCTTTGAAGTACTTCATACATTAGAGATGAACAGCAAAAGCCAAGGCCTAGAGGTAGGAATATTACAAGGTTAAGAACATAGCCAACACTCTCCAATTGAGCTAGAGCTTTAAGTTGGTAAAGAGGAGTAATGGAAGGATAGCTTGCTAAAGTCAAACGGTGAAGGGTCTCTAACTGAGCAATCTGATATAGAGCTACTAGCTGTAACTATTAACATTTAATTAAAATAAAATAAAATTAAAAATTCAGTTTCTCAGTCACATTAACCACAATTCAAATCTCAATGGCCACATGTGGCTAACAGCTACCATACTGGACAGTACTGATATAGTACTGGGCAGTGTTGTATAAAACCACAAATCACTCACCTTTCAAGGTTGCTCATGTCTCCCCCCGCAAAAAAATCAGGCAGACTAATCCTTGCCAAAGTTTATTAATAAAGAAAATGAAATGCTAGGCCCATGGTGCATGCTTGTAATCCCAGCAACTTGGGAATCTGAGGCAGGAGGATTGCGAGTTTGAGGCCAGAGGCAACCTGTGCAACTTAGAAAGATCCTGTCTCAAAATATAAAATAAAAATGGAGCTGGGGGGACAGCTCAGTGGTATAGCATTTGCTTAACATGTGCAAGACCCTGGGTTCAACCCCCAGTACAGCAAATAAGATAAAATAAAATAACTATGAAAAATATAGTTATTAGGAATTTACAGTAATAAAACATAACATTAAGAAGACTCATTTTCAATGAATATCTTTGGGTATTGAAACGAAGAACTACCTTTGTCCCTCAAATACCTGCTTCAGCCCCAAAATAACATCAGACATCCTTTATACTTTTACCCCCAACACAATCCATGTCTCTACAGCTTACAAAATGACATTGATTTTCTAAAAATATACTTATTTATAGGAGATATAATTTGAGTCCTCTCAAGATCCAGTAGCTGTACAGCATTCTAAAAACCAGGTTTTAGGCACACTATAAAGATTTGGCTCAGTGGGTAGAGCGCTGCGCTGTAGTCTCTGAGGTCCCGAGTTCAATTCCCAGCACCGCAAAAATGGGAGAAGGACCTGGCAATCCACTCCCAAGGCAATCCCGAAGCACTCAGCCACTGAAAACCCTATGAGGGTCGCTATGAGTCGGATACCGACTCAACGGCACCTAACAACAACAACAACAATAAAATGTATAGTCAATTGCTTGGGATAACAATCTAAAATTACTATTCTGATCTTACTTATAGCAAGTCTGTATTTCTATTTTCTATAGGTTTTTGCACTTACTTCAAACACATTCTTAATGAACAGATTTGGAATCTGAAATACTACAACTCTCTGGATTATAAAAAGTCAAAGGCAGCAGTTCAGTGATTTAAGTCCTGAGCCATACTGTTTCACAAATATGCTTCCCTCTGATGGTGTCAAGGTGTTGCTCTCATATTAGCTACCAACAATTCTAGATATTGAAGAAAAATCAACTGCTTCTCAACAAGTCCTTAAGGCTATTCTCTTTGCAAATTGAGAACTGAAAATCACTCGGTCTCCTCTATAGTAGATTCATTCATTGCTGACGCCACATGCTCAAGTCATTGTGTCAAATGTCAGCATAGTTCCAAAAAGATCTTGAAAACTCAAAAGAAATATCTAAGTTTTTAGAAAAGTAGCATTTACACAATCAATATTATAGATTGTATATAAATTATAATAGCAGATAATTAGGGTTTCCAAGCTAGGAGAAGAAAATATTGATCATTTTTTTTTTCATCCACATTTGATAGAATTTGGATAAAGTCCCCAACCACCCCCCTTTTTTTTTCATAAACCAAAACTCTTCTGAAAGAGTTTTCCTCAAATTTAAAACTAAACTTTTCTGTAGAACTCAAAATATGTCCCTTCTACTTTCAAATAATATTTTTTTCAGCAGTTTCAGAATGAGAAAGGCTATCAGGCTATCCACAAAGGAAAACTCCTTTAAGAAAATGGCAGTGCAAATTGTTCACCCTAACCAAAACTAAGATGCACTACAAGCAAAAGGTTTTCCAGATGTTTTGTTTAAATTATGAAGGGTTATTATCAGGAGACCTTAGAGGTCACTTACATACTTTCAGTATACAAGAGACAGAAGAAACTGGGGTCATCAATAGCTCCCTCATTATTTGTATAGTAACCACAGCCAAAGTATGCTCTATAAATAAAACACTGCATTTGATCAACATAAAGAAGAAGAATCCCACCTTATTAGTTTTTTTTCTTCCCTCTTCCCCAACCTAGGCTTGGCTATATGAGTTCTGCATGGAAGGAGCGGAAGGACTGAGAAAGTGAAACATCATAATTAATGTCCCATCAGGTCCCAAAATGCATCCTGTAGTGCTATGTCCAGTTATCTATTTGTTGCTTGCTAAACAATCTTTAACACAAACTCTGGGAGAATAGACAATCTAAAGTAAACTTTGAGTGGCTACAGAGAAATAGGGGAAGGATAAAAGACAGCAATAAGTTTAAGAAGAAATAAAAGCATGCAGATTTCAAAGGGATAAATACTCTAACCTTCCCGCAAACTGTGATAAGGGGCCAGGCACACTGCTGAGTAACTGTCTTTTCCTGGCTTCAGGACAATCCATGACAGTGGCAGAATCCTGCAGGTGGGCTGACGAATCTTGGTCTTCTCCTCCAGCATGCTGGAAGAGATATGAGACTCCAGAGACCAATGTTGCAAGCAGTCAGTCTTCCTTCCCTCACTCCTTAGAAAGGCCATTTATTACTTGCTGAAGAACTGATTAGTATTCCTCTTTAGGTTAAAGTGGGGACTTCATTTCTGCAGTGCAAAGGGCTGCAGAACAGCCAGATCCCAAGTTTACTTAGGGAGTGGAGCATTAAAAGCAGTAACAGCAGAAGGTCAGAATCAGTAAGTCTCCTGGCAAAACATTTCTTCCTGTCAGCACTGGGACTCCACACCGACACCTCCCTTCTCTACCCAAATGCCAAAAAGCAGGACCAGGATGATTTCAATGCGTAGAGCTGGAAGAGGAGAGGGTTCCCTCAGAGAAAATGCTTGTAGCAACCAACCAACCTCATTTACCCAAAATAGTAAACAGTTGGTTTCTCTGCTCAGAACCAAAAGACTTCTGCCAGACAAGCAGTATCACATGACTAGGTTCCCTCTTCGTTTCTCTGCCTGTCTCCCTTCTTATGCAAAGCGTGCACCAAAGTGGAACAAGGAGCTAAAACACAGCACTACTTTATTTTACTTTGCAATTGTGCTTAAAATTTATATAGATGAAAGATATCAAACTGGAGGAAGGGCAGCCAGGAAGAACTGACTCTGAAAAAAGCCTTATCACAACACTGAGATGGGAGCCATAAACATAACAGTTAACTCGGCAAATTTACTCAATGAATGAACAAATGAATATTTCTCAGCCATCTGCAAATGCTTTGTTGATAAAAGCTCTGAAAGAATATACAGCTCAGTACATATCTGACTTTTTCATTTCAAAAGAAAATAAAGGCTCTTAAGATGCTGGCTAGAGTCACAGATGGTGGAGTAGGACAACAGTGGCAGCCCATGAAAAACTTGAGGTTCATCCCTTTATTCTGTCATCCTCAACTTACCTCATCATGTGAATTTACTGCTAAAATGTGATAGTGCCATTATTCAAACCACTGGATAGGTGTATTAGTCCACTGCCGTGGCTGTAGCAGAAAAACCAATGAAACTAAGTTATGGAAGAAGAGGTTTATTGGAAGTTCACAGTTAAAAGATCAGTCCGTAATGGCAGCAGGGTAGGTGTGGCAGTGGCAAGGAGGCAGGGCCTATGGCAGCTAGGTGACCTTATATATTCACAAACAGTAAGCAGAGAGAGAGCTGGGCCTTGCGTCTGGGTAAAAGCCTCTAAAGGCCCATCCCCAGTGACATTATCTCTGCAAAGCTAAGACCTGTCTCCCAAGTTCCATGACCTCCACAAACATCGCCACCAGCTGGGGATCAAATGATAAAGCACATGACTTTTAGAGGACACTTATGTTCAAACTATGACAGTGAGTAATCAGGACAGTCATACCAATAGAATGAATTCAAAAAATCTTCCCAGCTGATTATACAAACAGATGCCACCAAGACGCTCACTGGCGTTTCCACCTAAGGGGAGAGGTCGGCTGATAAGGCTGGCAGCACAGACAGACCTAATGTGCTGCTATATTCTTCCTCTACAGAGTTCCTCAAGATTTGAAAGCTGACAAAGGCATGCAATGGAGAGGCATAGAAGTGAAAACCTCAATGCTGACGTTTTATTCTAGAGGGAAAGTAGGTGAAGTTTAAGAACCAAATGTGTCACCATCATCTGCCATGGCTCCTGGTCACAGGGCCAATCAAGAGGCTCTTAAGAGTACAACTGTTCTTCTTCATCCACCCTATACACACTATAAAGTGCTAAGTATCTTTATTTTTATTTATTTATTTTGCAGTACTTAGGGGTTGAACCCAGGCCCTTGCACATACTTTGAAAGTGCTCTACCACTGGGCTGCACTCCCTAGCCCATTTTTTATTTTTATTTTTATCTTGAGACAGGATCTCACTCACTAAGGCTGCCTCTAGCCTCGAAATTGTGATCCTCCTGCCTCTGCCTCCCGTGTCACTGGGATTATAGGTGCGAGCCACCACGCCTGGTACTATCTTTAAAGTAATCTTATTCCTGAGTATTCATCCAACAAAGATAAAAACATATGTCCACATGAGAGCTGTACACAAATATTCATAGCAGCTTTATTTGTAACCGCCCCAAACTAGAAACAATTCAAATGTCCTTTGACTTATGAATGGAATAAAAAATTGTGGTATATCCATACGTGAAAATATTACTTCAGCACTTAAAAGAGAGGGGGAAAAAAAACAAAAATCCCACAAACTATTACTACAGCTAACAACACTCACTGAGTCTCAAAAGTATTATGCTATGTGAAAGAAGCCAGACACAAAAGGCTACATACTGTAAAATAGCAGTTTATGACATTCAGGAAAAGGCAAAGCTAAATGGGCAGATGAATAGTAGCCACGGGTTGGGAATGAGGAAGGAAGAAAGAAAACTGGAGCCAGACATGGTGGCTCATGCCTATAATCCCAGTGACTATGGAGGATTGCAGGTTCAAGGCCAGAGGCAGCTTGTGTAACTTAGGAAGACCCTGTCACAAGATGAAAAATAAAAAATGGGCTGGGTGTGCAGCCCAATGGCCATCACTTACAAAGTATGTGTGAGGCTGAGGGTTCAGTCCCCAAGTACAAGAGAGAAAGAAAAGATAAGAAAAGAAAAGAAAAGAAAAGAAAAGGAAAGAAAAGGAGAGAGAGAGAGAGACAGAAAGAGAGAGATAGAAATAGAGGGAGAGGGAGGTGGAGAGAGGGAGGGGGAGAGGGAGAGGGAGAGAGACAGGAGGGAAAGGGAGGGGAGGGGAAGGGAGGGGATGGGAGGAGAGGGGAGGCGGGGAGGAAGGAGACATGTCCTGTTTTGAGTGAACTGCTGAAATTATTTGGTTGTATGACCCCAGGGCATCACCTTTATCCCCAAAGAGGAGTGGCCAGAACAACTAGGGTGTACCCCATCTCTAAAATGGAATGGTCCTTGAGATTTATGACATTAGGTAAGCTATACCTTTTGTTTTGTTTCATTTTTCTTTTGATATTTACTGTCTGACCACCAAGTGCCAGGCACTTTGGACCCAGAAGAAATACCCAAGTCCTTGCCTCACAGTGCACAGTGCAGGCTGATCAAAGAAAAAGAGGCAGACTTGTGCCACTGCTCCCATCCTTCAGCCTGTCAGTGCTCTGAGAGGAAGGGAGGAGCAGGGCCTGGCTGGCTATGAATAGTCAGAGATGGTCCCCAGGAAAAGACACCAAGCTGAATCCAGAGTGATTTAAAAAAAAAGAAATGTCAAACCAGAATGATGAGAATGGCATTCCAATCAAAGGAAGAAAAATGTGCAAAAGCTAAAGGTGTGAAAATAGCCATTACTTGGGGGAATGGAAGACAAGGAGACATAGAGAAAGGTCATTCTGTAAGAAGTGTAGAAAGGAAGACAAGAGGAGCAGCAGGGAAGCTGGTCAGAAAGAGAGGTGAGCACTCAGACTGCTGATAATCTCCAGAGACCATATGGAACCAAAACCGGAGGCATTTTATTCTTATCTAAAAGGTTATATATGCCACAGATAAACTTGACAATAGTTTAAGATATTTACATAGTTTTACAAATATAGCATATACTTACAAAAACTTTACAAACAAAAGTGTCAGTACACTTTTAATTCCCATGGCAAACTGTACACACTTGTTCATTCAATACATATTTGCTGAGTGTATGTTATACATATGGTAAGTGCTGGGGGAGAAGGAAGATATGGATTGTGAACACATGAACCACCAGACCAACCAAGAGAACCAGATCACTTTTTCAGCTACCCAAGACCTATCAGATCACTCACCTCTCACTAGAAGGACAGAGGTAAGTGTGATCATGTGGCTGAGAATTTGCACCTGGAATCAGACAGCCTTTTGCTCAAATTCTAGCTCTGGTCACCTACCACCAGTCTAGCTCTGGATGAATCATTTAACCTCTCTAAGCTATCATTTTCACACCTAAAAATTAGAATTGTTGTTTGTTGTTGTTGTTGTTAGGTGCCATGGAATCCAGTTTGACTCACAACAACCCTCATAGGCTTTTTAATGGCTGATTGTTTTGTGATTGCTTGAGGAGTGGACTGCCACACCCTTCTCCCATTTTCACGCTGCTGGGGATTGAATCCTGGGCCTCTGAGAGTGTGGAGCAGCACTCTACCAACTAAGCAAAACCCCAGCCCCAAATTCATAGTTTTAGGATGAATTTAATGAGACAATCAGTGTATTGACTAGATAGAAAATGCTGAGCAAACTGTGCCTTTTGTTTTATTTTTGTTTCATTTTAATTTTATACCTGTAGGACAGCCCATGATCTCCTACTTACTACACAGAAAAGAATACAAGGTAGAAAAAAGGGCAGGAGCAAGATATTTAAAAATATCTCTTTAAGATTACTAAATTCATATTTTAGTGAATTCATACTCATTCTCGTAAAGATACCATGCTTGGAAGTTATATTTCTTTAGAATTTCTGGAACTGTTAATATCTTCCTACACATTCATGATCGAGTAAATGAAATAAAAACTATCACCCAAAATAGGGAGCTCGTCACAAATCTCTCCCAGAATGCCTTACTCTGATTCTCTGACTAATACTGAGTCATTTAAAATGCAGAGACAACACAATACTAACAAGTAGTCTGAACACAAAACAGTGGAGTGGAGTTGCCAGAGCACACTATAGACCATTTACTAAGTATAACCTTCTGAGACAGAAAAATCAAGATGAAAGGAGTGTCTAAGTGGCAGTGCCTTTGAGGAATCATGTCTTCAGGGAGGAAAAAAAGGCAAAGTATTTGTTGTTTCTCAAGCAGAAAGTCTTTGAAAAATTAAAATACTACAGCCTCCATATAATCACATACTAAAAAATGATAGGGTTCTTTTGTGTGTGTTTGTTCATTTGTTTTGTTTTTGTTTTTTAAGCCAGAGTCTCTCTATGTAGCCCATGTTAGCCTCAAACTCATGATCCTCCTATCTCAGCCTCCTGATGCTGGGAATACAGGTATGTGTCACCAGGTCTGACTTTCAAAAATGTTTTAATTATCTAAAATGATTCTTTCTTACAAATGACATTAAAAGGGCAGTCATTTAAATAGATTTTGAAAGCAAATTGTACAACACACACAAAAATGTCTTCTCTGTGACCTCAGATGTTAAGGACGACTATGGTTTGGATATGGTTTGAATGGTAACCCCCAAGGTTCATGTGCTGGAAGCCTGGCCTCCACTGTGAGGGTGCAGACATGGTGGAACCTTTAAGAGGTAGGGCCTCATTGAAGGTGGTTAGGTCACTGTGAGGGCTGCCCTCAGAAGGCATCGATGTAGGCCATGTAGGATCTTGCAAGAGCGGATTACTGTGAAAAAAGTGAGCCTGGCCTTTAAATTCCTCTGGCTTCCTATCTTGCTGTGTGATCTCTCCCTCTAGCACAAACTCCCACTATAATGCCATCACCATGTTGTGATGTAGCTGGAAAGCCCTCACAGAGCCAAGCAGAAGCCGGTCCCATGTTTGTGGATTCCAGAATCATGAGCTATATAAAATCTACTCTTCTTTACAAAATATCCAGCCTCAGGTGTTTTGTTATAGCAAAACAAAATGGACTAAAACAAGGGCCAAGCTGACTTAAACTTTCACCCATAAGTTCCCCTTTGATTGAAACCAGTCATGTGATACTTCAGCCCAAACAAGAATTTAGGAAGCAAAGAAGTCTGTATAGGATTTTCAAGTTCAGTCTCTAATTTTTTTATATTCTAATTAAGTAAAAGTCTATACCTATAAACGGAAAGAATACTAGACTTTTATATCCTGCAAACTGAGCACAGTTTGCTCAGCATTTTCTATCTAGTCAATACACTGATTGCCTTTCTCTTATTAATGGTTTACAGTCTTGCTTTTATAAAGATAATCCTTTGTGGATCATTACCATGTTTCCAGCCCCCAGGATCTTTTTTCTGGGCTAGTATCACAGAGCACACCTGTTTGCGACTTCCCTCCACTAGCACCACTTCCAACCCACCATCAAGACACAGAGAAGTCAGTAGCTAGAAAACTGCTGAACTGTGCATCTCGGCTCTGCCCTCTCCCACTTAAGGGCCTCAGTCTGGGAAGAGCCTAAAGAAATCCCCAAAGAAGGTTCTACCCTGCATGTGCAGGAAAGCACAGCTAAGAAGGCTAGAAATCTTGTCCATTTGTGCTTCACCATAACTTCTTGCGGTTACCCTAAAACATACTGCCAGTGATTCAGATGTCACCAACCAATCAATTTCTGCACATTATGAACCACCAACAAGATGACAAGTACACAGTCTGGGGAAAAACTATCAGATGATGTCAAACTACATTCTGCTGGCTTTTTCATTACTTCATTGTCTTTGATTTTTCACATCTTTCAAAGTGCAAAGCTACCAGAGCTCCTCCTTCACAAGGCCATCTCCTTTTACCTCACTTCTGAAGCAAGGGCCCTTCATGTTAATTTTTCTGCAAATCCATACCCTAGAAGTTAGGCCATATGCCACGTTCACTAGAGTTACATGTTTTGTTCACAGATACCAATCTTCTAATTCACATGATACACATAAAGAAAGGGCAAATAAGAGATCAATTTAACTGCACAGTGTCTCTAATGTGGGGAAAATTAAAGTAATATATTCAGAAGCAGCCAGCAGCCATAGCCCTGTGGCATCTGATCCCGTCAGATCTTGGAAGCTAAGCAGGGTCGGGCCTGGTTAGTACCTGGATGGGAGACCGCCTGGGAACACAAGAAGCTGTAGGCTTGGGAGAAGGACCTGGCAACCCCCTCCCAAAAATCAATCTGCCACTGAAAACCCTATGCACAGCAGAGAAGCACTGACAATAGTGTTTCCCATTGTACAGAGGGTCGCTATGAGTCAGATACCGACTCGAGGGCACCTAACAACAACAACAACAACAATTCAGAAGCCACTTATAATTTGGAATGCTTCCTAATTTAAAAAGAGTGGAGGAGCATCCTTCAATGTACATGCTAACTTGAGATTCTCATATGATTCAACATCAAAAAATAATTTTTTTCCCGGTGGTGCTGGGGATTAAACCCAGGTTTATAACAATACAAAAGCTTTCTTTTTTTTTCCTTTTCTTTTTTTTTTTTTTTTTTGGTGGTACTTACGGTTGACCCCAGAGCCTTGTGTACAGTTTACAAGTGCTCTACTATGTAGCTGCATACCAATTCCTTTTTAATTTTTTATCTTGACACAGGAGGTCTTACTAAGTTACACAGGCTGCCTCTGGCCTTGAATTTTTGATCCTCCTGCCTTCACTTCTCAAGTCACTGGGATTACAGGCATATGCCACTGTGGGACAATACAAAATATTTATGAAGACTATACTGCAAAGAAGGTATCAATATTTTTCCAGGATTAAAAAAAAATCTAAGACTGATCAATTTAGATGAAAATTACTAATTTCACAGTTTTAAATGTAAATGTTGACATTAAGGACATCCAAAACTAGACTGAAGGCCAAGACATGGTAGAACACACCTATAATCCCAACACTTGGGACATGAAGACAAAAGGATCACCAGTTTAAGGCCAGCCTGGACTACACAGCAAGACCCTATCCCTCCCTACCAAACAAATTTAAAGAAACAAACAACAAAAAAAACTGGATTGGAGATGAGAAGTCTGCTTTGTAATTATTAAGAAAACAGCCCAGTGCAGTGGCACATGCTGTAATCCCAGAGACTTGGGAGGCGCAGGCAGGAGGATCACAAGTTCCAGGCCAGAAGCAACCTGTATAACTTAGAAAGACCCTGTCTCTAGACATAAAATAAAAAGGGACTAGGGGTGCAGCTCAGTGGTAGAGAGCCTGCAAAAGTATGTGCAAGGCCCTGGGTTCAGCCCCCTGGTAGAGGGGAGGTGGAGGGGGCCATAGGGAAGGATAAAAGGAAAGAGGGAAAGGAAGGAAGGAAGGACAGGAGGGAGGGAGGGAGGGAGGAATGAAGGGAAATATTCTACAATTAAAATTGCTTTTAGAATTTAAAAACTGAGCTGGGTGTGGTGGTATATTCCTATAATCCCAGCATTCAGGAGGCTAAGGCAGGAGGACTGCCGTGAATTCGAAGTCAGAATGGTTTACACAGTGAGTTCCAGGCCAACTTTGGCTGCACAGTTAAACCTGGTCTCAAAAAAACCAAAACAGCCAGGCGTGGTGGCACACACCTGTAATCCCAGAGGCTCGGGAGGCAGGAGGCAGAGGCAGGAGGAGTGCAAATTCAAGACCAGAGGCAGTCTGCATAACTTATCCAGACCCTGTCTCTAAAAGTAAAAAAAAAACAAGGGGGGGTGGGGCGAGGGTGCAGGTCAGGGGTCCAGCACTTGCAGAGCATGCAAGCGTGAGGCCCTGGGTTCAACCCCTAGTACTAGAAGAAAAAAAAAAAACCTAAATAAATAAAAATACAAACTGATTGCCTAATTGCTTTGTGGTTCCCACAATACTCAGATTTCTCCAACTTCTTAAATCTCAAGTTCTTAGATAATTCCAAGATAAATGCTGCATATGGTCAGAATTCAGCCCACAGCTGGTAATGAACATCCCAATACAACTGGCTTTCTATTAGGGAACAGTAACTTTTCTGATGGGCTGGGATTTCCCTTCATTCCTCCCTCCCTCCCTCCAGGTTAGAGCGCTGCGCTGCAGTTTCTGAGGCCCAGAGTTCAATTCCCAGCACCACAAAAATGGGAGAAGGGCCTGGCAACCCACTCCCAAGACAATCTCAAAACAGTC
Organism: Pedetes capensis; assembly: GCA_007922755.1. Classification (NCBI taxonomy): domain Eukaryota; kingdom Metazoa; phylum Chordata; class Mammalia; order Rodentia; family Pedetidae; genus Pedetes; species Pedetes capensis. The sequence goes on along the minus strand of VMDO01002670.1, from coordinate 47,692 downwards.
AGCCATTGAAAACCCTATGAGGGTCACTATGAGTCGGATACCGACTCGACGGCACCTAACAACAACAACAACAACAACAACAACTTTTCTGATAAGCAAAACTAGATGAGTGGTGCAAAAGAATTTAGAATTACCTCTCATCTTTTCATTTTTATGAACAACAGACAACTAAAAATTGGTCTTTGAATCAAGATTTTACACATAAATGTCACCCCTGTGAATTTAAGCAATCAGATGATGAGGCAAGTCACTTAAATAAGTGAAAATCTAGGGAAGGGTTTGATCAAACAAAACCCTCCATTTAAAATCTCAAGTTAATATTTGTGACAGAAGTCATTCCTCCCTTTGTGCAACTATGAAACATTATGTCTGTAATCACAGCTACTTGGGAAGCTGAGACAAGATGACATCTTAAACCCAGCCCGGGCAACATAGCAAGACTCCAGCTCTAAATAAATTAATTAAGTTAATTAAATCATGAAACATTCAAAATTGGAATGGACTCTGTGAGTACAGGATTCTTTAGGAAACTTGGTCCTACTACCTGCTCATATCCACTATCTTTATAAACCTGGCTCCAAACTTACCTACTGCAAGAAACCTTCCCTGATCAACCCCCCCCAAAATTTGGTCATTCCAACTCCTATTCCTACAGAGTAAAGTCTTTTTCTCTCACCCTGTGGCATAATGATTACGTTCATCTGCAAGTGAATACTGAAATCTTCGAAAAAAAGGATTCACATCTTGTTTCTCATTTTATTTGCCACAAAATAAAATGAGACTCTATCCAATGGATACCTGATAATCATGATTAGATACCCATGGTATCTTGTTGTTGTTGTTAGGTGCCATGGAGTCAGTATCCGACTCATAGCGACCCTCATAGGGTTTTCAATGGCTGACTGTTTCGGGATTACCTTGGGAGTGGATTGCCAGGCCCTTCTCCCATTTTGCAGTGCTGGCAATTGAACTCAGGACCTCAGAGACTGCAGCGCAGCGCTCTACCAACTGAGCTAACTCCCAGCCCACCCATGGTATCTAGTCCAAGTCTTTTGACCAACATATGCTCACTGATTGGGAGAAAGACCCGGCAACCCATTCCCCAAAAAACAATCCACTCTTGAAACCCTATGAATAACAGAGAAGCACAGACAATAGTGTTTCGCCTGTTGTATGGAGGGTCGACGGCACCTAACAACAACAACATGCTCACTGAAACCCTTAGTAATGCTATTTATCATTATTGCCAGATATCAGACAAAGAGAAGACAAAAGAAACCAAACTCAAATCAGCTCCTGGTTCTGACAAGGCCTACACCACAGTGGCCTATGATGTCGTTGCTGTTAGGTGCTGTCGAGTCAGGTTCGACTCAAAGCAACCCTATGTACAACAGAATGAAACACTTCTCAATTCTGTGCCTATATTTATGTCAAAATAAAGTTTTCATTCTATGAGTCTTATATGTCCTCTTTCCTACTGCATCTAATAAAGAGACAGCATGGTTTTAGTTAGGTGGTTGGGCGTCATGAGTCTGAACACAAACTTCAGCATTTACCAGCTAGTGTCCAGGTGTTCTCAAAGGAAAACTGTTATTTAACTTGAAGGAATGCAGCTGTTGGCGTTAAATGAGATAACTATTTAAAAGAAGCACTCAATACATAGTAGCTATTATTACTATTAAAATGAATGTTCATTTTAAAGGAGAATATTCATATTATAAATTCTATTATTATACTGAAGTACATTATAACATCAATTCTCTGATAAGGGCATATTCCTTTCTTGGATGTGACCTGTTTATCACTGTTCAACTTCCTCAGAAAAATGATCTCTGCAGCTTGCTAAGAAGTCTGGAAAAGGCTTTGCACAAATGAACAGATTTATTTCCCAGTATAATTAAGTTTTGTGCAACAATTTCACATTAACACATGTCTTGGAATCCAAATGCTCAGCTTTCTACCATTAAGGAACTGTTGTATTTGTTTCCTGATATCCTACAATCCATGTCTCACTGACATTTTAAGATGTGGTTGCTGCTCAAAGACTGGATTTTCTTCCAGCTTATTCCTGCTCAGAATCCTAACTACAGTCCTGACTGGAGGGATATTAAAGTAACAATGAGCTATCATTTCACATCCATTGTTGTTGTTGTTGTTGTTAGGTGCCGTCGAGTCAGTATCCGACTCATATTGACCCTCTGTACAACAGGGGAAACACTACTGTCAGTGCTTCTTTGCTGTTCATAGGGTTTTCAATGGCAGATTGATTTTTGGGAGGGGGTTGCCAGGTCCTTCTCCCAAGCCTACAGCTTCTCGTGTTCCAAGGCGGTCTCCCATCCAGGTACTAACCAGGCCTGACCCTGCTTAGCTTCCGAGATCTGACAGAATCGGATGCCACAGGGCTACCGCTGCAGGCTCACATCCATTAGACCAGAAGAAAAGTTAAAATATCTTATAACACCTGTACCTAGCAGAGGTGGGGTAAAAGCTATTTTCATACATAGCTAGTGGAATGTGAAGTTTAAAAAAAAAAAAATTTGGCAGCAGCATCTACTGAACTTAAAAATGTTTATTTCCTTAACTTATCAGTTGTACTCCTAGGAATACACTCCATGAAATACAGACATCAATACATAAAACCTATTGGCCATGGATGGCATGCAGCTGTACCACTGTGGCATCCAATCCTGTTAGATCTTGGAAGCTAAGCAGGGTCAGGCCTGGGTAATACTTGGATGGGAGATTGCCTGGGAACACCAGGTGCTGTAGGTTTGGGAGAAGGACCTGGCAAGCCACTCCCAAAAAAACAATCAGCTATTGAAAACCCTATAAATAGCATGTTGTTGTTAGGTGTCGTCGAGTCGGTATCCGACTCATAGCGACCCTCATAGGGTTTTCAATGGCTGACTGTTTCGGGATTACCTTGGGAGTGGATTGCCAGGTCCTTCTCCCATTTTTGCGGTGCTGGGAATTGAACTCGGGACCTCAGAGACTGAAGCGCAGCGCTCTACCCACTGAGCCAAATCCCAGCCCCAATAAATAGCATAGAAGCATGATAATAGTGTTTCGTCTGTTATACATAGGGTCACTCTGAGTCAGACACAGACTTGACAGCATAGCACAATAAGCCATAATTTATGCCTGCAGTTGTACCACTGTGGCGTTCTATCCTGTCAGATCTTGGAAGCTAAGCAGGGTTGGGCCTGGTTAGTACTTGGATAGGAGACCACGTGGGAACACCAGGTGCTGTAGGCTTGGAAGAAGAACCAAGCAACCCACTTCCACAAAATAGTCTGCCATTGAAAGACCTGTGAATAGCAGAGAAGCACTGACAATAGTGTTTCTCCTGTTGTACACAGTCACAAAAAGAAAGAACACCTTGTGGTAAAGGTTTTAAGACCTTTGGTATCACTTTCAGATGAGACTCCACAAGCAATTCATTGACTTGTACAGTCCTGAGGCTGATATTCAGATTATATCAGAAGACTGAGCCATGGATTGAGGCTGAAGTCACTACTACAGTTGCCTAATTCAGCTATTTTAATAAACTGATTATCAGCAGTCTTTAAAAAAAGATATAACTTTTCAGATTTATGCATCTATATAAAATTATGCAAATGTAAATATGGACTTAAAGTGTATATTAATATGTAAAATACATATATTTACTTATTACTTTTTGAGAAAGGGTCTCACTAAATTACACAGGCTGCCTCTGGTCTCAAATTTGTAGTCCTCCTGCCTCCGCCTCCCAAACCACTGGGATTATAGGCGTTCGCCACGGCGTCTGGCAAGGCTGGTGAATTCTGACTAGGATATGTCATCGCCATTAGCACCTTCTTGATAGCTGGTGTGTGCCCAAAGAGAAATGTAACTATAATCTCAGAAACGAAATTCTTACTTTTCAAAACAATACCCCCAAATCCCAGTTCTTGTGGAAAGAAGCCACTACTAATGGTCCTCCACCTTAAAGAAACTTCCAGTGGCAAGTGCCTGTAGCCCAGCTACCTGGAAGGCTAAGGTAGGAGGATCACTTGAGTCCACAAGTTTGAGACCAGTTTGGGCAACATAGAAAGGACCTCATCTCGAACAACAACAAATTCTAACAGAGAGGCAATGAGTGTCACTAAATCTTGTTGTTGTTGTTGTTAGGTGCCGTGGAGTCGGTATCCGACTCATAGTGACCCTTATAGGGTTTTCAATGGCTGACGTCTCGGGATTGCCTTGGGAGTGGATTGCCAGGCCCTTCTCCCATTTTTGCGGTGCTGGGAATTGAACTCGGGATCTCAGAGACTGCAGCGCAGCGCTCTACCAACTGAGCTAAATCCCAGCCCCACTAAATCTTAGGTAAACTCATTTATTGACACTTCCATCAGCATCTGTGCTTGTGCTCACACTTTCTCTCTCCCCCAACCTTTTTCTTTACTTTTTGCAATGCTGGAGATTAAAGCTAGGGCTTCATACATGCTAAGCAAGCACTCTACCACCGAGCTACACCTCCAGCCTACACATACGTGTGTGTGTGTGTGTGTGTGTGTGTGTGTATGTGTGTGTATTAGTTATTTACTTAATCAAATGAGAAACTAAACAGCCCTCAACTATTGTTAGCAGAAACGTACTTTTTTTCTGGAGACCATCATGGCTAATGCTAACAACAGCACTCATCAACAGTGCTAAGGACTGCTTCCCATGTTTTATGCAACCAACAACTTTAATCCTCACAATACCCCAGTCATTCTCAACCGAAGGCAATTTTGACCCTGAGGGGATATATGGCACTATCAGGAAACATCCTTGCTTGTTCCAGCTATTGGTTTGCTATTGGTGTCTAGCAGGCAGAAGCCAGGGATATAGCTAACTACCTAACACCACACAGGATAACTGCTCACAAAGAATAATCCAACCCAAACTGGGTGTGACGGCACACGCTTGCAATGCGTAAAACCAGCACTCGAGAGGCTGAGGGAGAAAGATCATGAGCTTGAGGCCAGCCTGGGCCATGTTGTGAGACCTTATCTCAACTCCCTGCTCTCTCTCAAGTGTCTATGGTTCCAAGGCTGAAAAATCCTGCAGTGACTCTATCATGTAAGTACAATTGTTCTCATTTTTTCAGAAAAAGAAATCAAGGCACACTGAAGATACTTGCCTTACGTCATATATGTAGGATATGGCAAAGCCAGAATGTGAACCTACCAGTACAGCTCCAGTGTCTAACCTCTTGAGCTATCAAAACTAAGAAAGGCACTAGTCAGGAAGCTAACTCACAACTTTCTCCACACCATCTTCCTAGCCTCTCTCTCCTTCTAGAGTCTAGGTTTGTTTGAGAGAATGAATCATTCCTTCACTTATTCAAAATCCTGTTTGTCTATTCCACAAGTATTCACTGAGTATCCACTACATGCCAGCCCTGCTCAAGGCAAATCCAGATGAACATGATGGGTATTAGAGCTCTCCACTCCTGTGGCACATATGTTCCTCACCTACGTCCCCCATCCTTTCTAGTCCTTGGACATGCAAAGCATGCTCACACCTCTACATGGAAAGTTTCTCCCATAACACAGGGGCATGGATGACTCTGCTCCATTCAGCTCTCTGATCAAATGTAACTTTTTCAGAAAGACCTTCCTTGACCCTCCTTTTAAATTACATATGGATTATTTCCATCTATTCCCCTTCTCTACCTTATTTTTTTAATAGAACTTATTACTAATATGCTCATGTTTGTTCACTGCCACTGATCTTCCCCTAACAGAATATAAGCTCTATGAGAACTTTAGATCCAGAATCAAGAATTATACCTATTATTTAGTAAGCATTCAATAAATACTTGTTGAATGAGTGAACATCTGTCTATTCATTTTATAGCCTGCAGCTGTAACTCTGTAGCATTGACACCATGAGATCTCGCTAAGCAAGGATGGGCCTGGTTAGTACTTGGACAGGAGACCACCTGGGAACACCAAGCACTGTAGGCTTGGGAGAAGGACCCGGCAACCTACTCCCAAAAGACAATCAGCCATCGAAAACTCTATGAATAGCAGAGAAGCACTAACAATATTGTTTTGCTGTTCTTGCTATGAGTTGGATACCACCTCAATGGCACCTAACAACAACAATTCATATTATAGGGCTGGGGTTTGGCTCAGTTGTTAGACTGCTGCTCCGCACTCTCTGAAGACCCAGGTTCTATCCCTAGCACAGCAAAAACAGGAGAAGGACTTTGCAATCCACTCCCAAAGCAATCCCAAAACAATCAGCCATTGAAAACTCTATGAGGGTAGCCATGAGTTGGACCTGACTCAGTAGTACCTAACACCAACAACAACATTCTGTGTATCAGTGTGTTATACTGTGGGGGCTTGCGTGTTTCAATGAGGCTGAAAGCTATACCACCAGTATCTCACACACCAGCAGGGTCATGCATGGTGGACAAATTTCAGCTGAGCTTCCAGAATAAGGCAGACTAGGGAGTAGGACCTGGCAACCCACTCTCAAAACAACTAGCCATTGAGAACCCTATAAATAGTAGGGAAACACTATCAGATATAGTGCCGGAAAATGAGTCCCCCCGATTGGAGGGCACTCAAAAGACGACTGGGAAAGAGTTGCTTCCTCAAAGTAGAGTCAACCTTGATGACAGAAATGGAGTAAAGCCTCACGGACTTCCATGTGCTGATGTGGCATGACTCAAAATGAGGAGAAACAACTGTAAACATCCATTAATAACTGAAACATGGAATGTAAATAGTATGAATCTAGGAAAATTACAAATCATTAAAAGAGAAGTGGAGCACATATATATTGATATTCTAGGCATCAGCGACCTAAAATGGACCAGCATGGGCTGTTTTCAGTCAGATAATCATATGGTCTACTATGCTGGGAGTGACTACAGAGAAATGGGGTTGTATTCATCATCAAAAAAGACACCTCAAGATCTGTCCTGAAATACAATGCTGTCAGTGATAAATTAATATCCACATGCCTACAAGGAAGGTCAGTTAATATGATTATAATTCATATTTACACACCCACCACTAAGACCACAAATGAAGACAGCCAAGATTTCAACCAGCTTCTGCAATCTGAAATAGATCAAACATGCAATTAGGAAATACTGATAATTACAGGTGCCTGGAATGCAAAGGTTGGAAACAAAGAAGGCTCAGTAGTTGGAAAATATGGCCTTGGTGACAGAAATGATGCTGGAGGTCACATGATAGAATTTTGTCAGACCAATGACCTTTTCATACCAAATATGTTTTTTCACCAATATAAATGGCGAATATACACAGAGACTTCACCAGATAGAACATATAAGAACCAAATTGACTACATTTGTGGAAAGAAAGGATGGAAAAGATCCATATCAAATGTCAGAACAAGACCAGGTGCTGATTGTGGATCAAACCATCAACTCCTCTTATGCAAGTTCAAACAGAAACTGAAGAAAATTACAACACTTGTACAAAAGCCTAGGAATGACCTTGAGTATATCCCACCTGAGTTCAGAGATCACCTCAAGAACAGATTTAATGCATTAGATACAAATGACAGAAGACCAGACGAGTTGTGGCATGACATCAAAGATATTCATGAGGAAAGCAAAAGGTTATTAAAAAGACAGCAAAAAAAGAAAAGACCAAATTACATGTCAAAAGAGACTCAAACTTGCCCTTCAATGTCAAGCAGCTAATGTAAAAGGAAGACATGATAAAGTTAAGGAACTAAACAGAAGATTTCAAAAGGCAGCTCAAGAAGACAAAATCAAATATTTTAATGGCATGCGCAAAGGGCTAGAGACAGAAAACCAAAAGGGAAGAACATTCTCTGTTTTCCTCAAGCTTAAGGAACTGAAGAAAAAAAAATTCAACCTTTGAGTGGCTATAGTGAAAGATTCCACAGGGAAAATATTAAATGATTCAGGAAACATCAAAAGAAGATAGAAGAAATAAGTAGAGTCATTATTCAAAAGAGAATTGGTGGATGACCAATCATTTCAAGAGTTTGCATATGATAAGGAACCAATGGTGTTGAAGGACAAAGTGGAAGCTGCCTTGAAGGAATTGGTGAAACATAAGGCTACAGGAATTGATGGAATACCAACAGAGATGTTTCAACAAACAGATGTACCACTGGAGGTGCTAACATGTTTATGTCAAAAGATTTGGAAAATGGCTACCTGGCCAACTGACTGGAAGAGATCCATACTTGTGCCTATTCCCAAGAAAGGGGATCCAACTGAATGTGGATACTATCAGATAATATCATCTATATTGCACACAAGCAAAATTTTACTAAAGATCATTCAAAACCAACTGCAGCAGTACATAGATAAGGAACTGCCAGAAAATCAAGCTGGATTCAGAAGCAGGTGGGGAACCAGGGACATCATTGCTGATGTCAGATGGATATTAGCTGAAAGCAGAGAATATCAGAAAGATGTCTATGTTTTATTGACTATGCAAAGGCATTTGATTGTTTGGATCATAACAAATTATGGATAACACCGCAAAGAATGGGAATACCAAAGCATCTAACTGTACTCATGAGGAATCTGTACATGGACCAGGAGATAGCTCTTCCAACAGAACAAGGAAATACTACTTGGTTTGAAGTCGAGAAAGGTGTGCGTCAGGGCTGTATACTTTCTCCATATCTCTTCAATTTCTATGCTGAGCAAGTAATCTGAGAAGCTGGACTTTATGAAGAAGAACACTGCATGAGGATTGGAGGAAGACTCATTAACAACCTGCGTTATGCAGATGACATGACCATGCTTGCTGAAAGCGAAGAAGGGTTAAAGCCTAAACTCCTAACACATTTTTAAGGCCCTCCTTTATCTCTAAGCTACCTTCTTTGACTCATCTCACATTTAACAGGCACAGTGGTAGTACTAGCAATAATAACTAATGTGTACTAAGCAGTTGCTGTGTGCTTAGGTTAAAGCCTAAACTCCTAACACATTTTTAAGGCCCTCCTTTATCTCTAAGCTACCTTCTTTGACTCATCTCACATTTAACAGGCACAGTGGTAGTACTAGCAATAATAACTAATGTGTACTAAGCAGTTGCTGTGTGCCAAGCCCTAGACCTAAAGGGCATTATATGTCCTCAACAATTTAGTCCAAATCTATGAGGCAGGGCTTGCTGTTATACCTATTTTCATACAGGGAAAATGAGGCACAGACAACTGTCCAAAAGCAACTAATAAGTGGCAAGGCCAAGATGTAAACCAAGGAATCAGGCTCCAGAGACTTCACTTACATCTGTTATACTATGTTGTCTCTCTTGCCAACTGTAACAAAAGTCCATCAGTTCCTCAAATAAGCTATTTTACTTTTCCCCTCCAGGTCTTCACTTAGATCTCTGTGCTGAAACATCCCTCAGGTCATAGTTTAACCATCCCTTTCTCTGCAAGTCTTCCTGAAATCATTTGGATCCTCCTGCAATTGTTTGGATCCCCCTGCTCTGTTCTCCCATGTTACTCTCAATATTCCCTATTATAATCCCCATTCTAATTACTTGTCTGCCTTCATCAATATATTTCAAACTGTGCAAGGATGTGTACCATGTCTGCTTGTGCACCACTGAACCCCTAGTATGTGACAGAGGTACTGGGATATATTAGGTGCTGAGTGGACGATTTCACATGGCACCAGTACCATGAATCACCTTTTCTAAGCCCATTCCAAAAGCAATTTTTTGTTTCTCCAAGAGCCCTGGTCGTATGCTACATATTTTAGGCTTCATACTATGTTATATAAATCTATTGAAAAGAATGTGTTTTCCTGTGTGCTTGTAAAAAGCAGGTACAATGTTTTATGCATCTATGTGACCTTTGAAACAACTTTCACAAACTTAGCACTTAAAAAGTAATTATTGTGGTTCTCTCTGGCTTCCTCTCTTACTATGTGATCTCCTCCTCTTGCACATACTCCTACCATGATACTATGCACCATGATGTCACATAGCTGAAGGGGCCCTCACCAAAGGCCAAACTGATGGAGCCTTCTGATCTTGGATTTTCAGCCTCCCAAACTATGAGCTAAATAAACCTTTATTCCTTATAAAACTGTTTATTGTGTGCTAGGAATCCCTCTGTACTGTATTCTTGGAATTGCATGTAAAGCTACAATTATCTTAATACCAACTTCAACTGAAAGTAATTTATTGAAAGATATTGATAAATAATCAAAAGAGCTTAAAGTGATTCCACTATCTAGTGAAAGTCAAACTCTAATTTAACATAAGCCTTCTCAGTAAGTATATATTTGGCTGAATTTTCCAAGTATCCTATACCACTTACTTTAGTTAAGATGAACATTTTATTATTCTTCTCAATGTGAAAACCTTATTCTTGCTATTCTGGTTTCCAGCTCTTTCCTCAGGATATTTTTCCCACCTGAAAACCATCAGACTTATCATCTCCTCTGAGTCCTCTTGCCTATCCAAATTCCATTCATCCTTTAAAGTCTAGATCTAATCTTATTGTAATTGTGAAATTTTCATGACCTCATTTATTTTTTCTTTCTTAGCATCCTGTAACCTTCTGTAGCCTCTGTAACTCCAGTAAAATATAAATTTCTCGGATCTCAGAATCATTCCTTCTACTTTTCAGGAATACCCAGAGTAACGAGCATAGGGTTAAGTGTATAATCACTAATTAATAAGTACTTGCTGACTAAAAGAAGTCTCTTAACCATAAATAGTATCAGCCCTCAATCATCTATAATGGTAGAAAACACACTACACAAAAACAAAACATAGTAGATGACTCCAACTACCTTTCCGAGTGGGTAAGAATGCTTGTATTTGTACTAAGAACCACAGAGCTCCTTCCAATTTTTGCTGCTGACATTTTACTCTTAGGTATGAAACCAACAGAAACGACTACTGAATCTGTTCTCAAAAACACATTATTCAAGAATAATCAAGAATTGTTTGTTTGTTTATGTTGTTGTTGTTGTTGTTAGGTGCTGTCAAGTCAGGTCTGATTCATAGTGACCCTATGTACAACAGAACAAAACATTCCTCAGCTCTGTGCCAGGTGCATGATCTTGTTTATGTTTAAGCATATTGTTGCAGACACTATGTCAATCTATCTAGTTGAAGTTTTTCCTTTTTTTTCGTTGACCTGCCATTCTCCCAAAATGATGTCCTTCTCTAGGGATTATTCACCCCTGACTACATGTCCAAAATATATAAGACACAGTCTAGCCATCCTTGCTTCCAAGGAGCACTCTGGTTACACTTCTTCTAGGACAGACCTGTTGGTTCTTTTGGCAGTCCATGTATGTTCAATATTTGTCTCTAGCACCATAGTCCAAAAGGATCAATTCTTCTCCTGTCTCTTTTATTCAATGTCCAGCTTTCATAAGCATATGATGGGACTTAAAATACGATGGTGTGAATCAGGAGTACTTTCGTCTCCAGTGTGACATCTTTACTTTTCAACACTTTAAAGAGGTCTTTTGCCACAGCTTTCCCCAAAGCAATGCATCTTTTGATTTCTCAACTGCTGCTTTTGTGTGTGTTGATTATAGAATCAAGTAAAACAAAATCTTAACCTCAATCTTTTCATTTATCATGAAGTTGCTTACTGACCCAGTTGCAAGGACTTTTGCTTTCTTGATGTTAAGGTGACAATCCATACTCAAGGCTGTGTTTTTTATCTTAATCAGTGTTTCAAACCTTCTTCACTTTCCACAAGCAAAGTTGTATCACCTGCATATCGCATGTTGTTAATAAGTCTTCCTCCAGTCCTGATTGCATGTTCTTCTTCATAAAGCCTAGCTTCTCCAATAATTTGCTCAACATAGAGAGTGAAAAGGTTTAATGAAAGGATACAGCCCTGATGCACACCTTTCCTGACTTTAAATGAAGCACTATTTCCTTGTTTTGTTCAAATGACTGCCTCCTGGTTCGTGTACAGATTCCTCAAGAGTACAATTAAGTGCTCTGATATTCCCATTCTTTGCAAGTGTTATCCATAATTTGTTGTGATTCACACAGTCACATGCCATTGCATAGTCAATAAAACATAGACAGACATCTTTCTGGTATTCTCTGCTTTTGGCCAAAATTCACTGGATATCAGCAATGATGTCCCCGATTCCATGCCCTCTTCTGAATCTGGCTTGATTGTCTGGGAGATCCCTATCAATATACTGCTTCAGTTGCTTTTGGATAATCTTTAGCATAATTATATTTGCATGTGATATTAATGATTGACAGACAAGTGGGAATCCAATTTTCTAGGAAGTCACAAAGCTGCCACAAGCAGGTTAACCACACAATTCCTCCCCTGTCAGGGCTCAGTGCCTGCCCACCTTATCATATCATACTGTCAAACAATTGGACAATTTTTCCTCATCTGTGATGCAAAGATAAAAACAAGCAGAGCTAGTTATATTCTAAACATTAGCTGATTCACACCTTCCCCTAATGCAGAGATCATTGTTTGGGCACCAAAGATTATCCATTCTAACTCTTATTGTGCAAGTATCTTGTTTGTGTCAATGAAGTGCTTTTGTAACTAAAATATAATGACGATATCAATAAGAATTTAAAGGATAAATTTGCCCCCAAAAAATCTCTGCTATGATCTACTCTTACAATAATTCAGAGCTGATAAAAAGCCAAATTCTTCCCTGAGTCTATAGAGATTTGCCTCAGCCTATAGCTGTTTTCCTTAAGTGAGAGTGTCTAAAACTCTCTGGGTAGCTTCTTTTTCTCATCAAGCTGGTCAAAGTTTTCTTAAAACAGTATACCACACAATTTAAAAGCTAACTTTCTTAGCCTGAATTTTTGTTTATACCTGGTAGAAGCTACAGCTTTTTCTCACAGAGAATTCAGAATGACTATGCTTATCTCCAGAAAACTTTTCAAATACTTTCAGTAACCTAATGGCAACAGCTTTGCTACTAAAAAATTTCCCAGCGTCTTCCTGTTTTGGCAGGTCCTGCTGAAACTCCCCTCCCCATAAAGAAGAATTTGAATAAAAACATTGCCAGCTTCAAGTTCCCTTAGGCAAATTTCCAGCTCCAGTGCAAGGGCATGAGGTTAAACATTTCTCAATGACGCAGGCTCCCTCAGATGGAGGAATAAGAAAAAAAAAAATCAAAACTTATTCTTCCCAGTGTAATAAATCAAGAGGCAATGGCCAAGTCCTTTTCAAAAAACAAAAATTAAAAAAAAAGAAAGAAAAGAATGAAGTTAAACTATATACTGTTTGCTCTTCCAAGGCCCCCATGGGAGTATGAGACCCAAATGAGGGTTATGGGATGTGGGGAAAAGCAAGGTCAGTCAAGTTGATAGATACATCTCTAGATTCTCTAGCTAATCTCCAGAATATTAATCCAGTGTATGTCTCTAGCCACTCTGTAAAATTTATGACCACTAGGGCAACTAAGTCTACAATTATACCACCCTGGCATCCAATCTAGTCAGATCTTGGAAGCTAAGCAGGGTCGGGCCTGGTTAGTCCTTGGATGGGAGACTGCCTGGGAATACTGGATGCTATAGGCTTAGAAGGACCTGGCAGCACACTCCTGAAATAATCAGCTATTGAAAACCCCATAAACAGCGGAGAAGCATTGACACAGTGGTATGCATGGCAGCGTTGGTGAGTGTTTCATTTGTTGTACACAGGGTTGCTATGAGTCAGACCCGCTGCCACTATACCTAACAAACAGGACAAATGAAGCAAAGAGACTGAATAAGCATTTGTGGGGTTACTGTGTAAATGATTCCTCCAGACTGGACCTGATAATTGCTACATTGCTACAAAACACCTAGCATGGGCAGGGGTGGCCTTGGCCCTGTAACCATGGCCAAGGAATGGAAGAAATATAAAAATTGGTTAAGCTTGCTGTAATGTATCAATATTCCCTCCTGGAAGGGCTTTAACTGAGGGGAGTGTAGTAAACAACAGGTTAGAGAGAGGAAAATACATACATATGGTATACAACAGGTTAGAGACAGCAGAAAACAGAGAACAGAGTGGAGCACAGCAAAGCAGGCGAGGGGAGAAACTCATGGGTGGTACAATTGACCACAAGATTGCCAGACGGTCACACGCCACTCTTGGAAGTAAGCCCACTTGGAAGGAAGGGAGGACTTGCTTCTGTGAGGAAGCACACCTGGGAGGGAGCGAGGGTAGATCCTGTAGGAAGTACACTTGGGAAGGACCAAAGGGTGGTGCAGCTTTGAGACATCTTGGTGAGAACTTCTTGGGGAAAGGAATTCCTCCCTTCTGTGTAGCTGTACATACAGGAGTTACTGGCATCTCCTATATAAGGCCCCCAATAAACTCATGGTTCACAAAGTTTAACATGATCGGTCCTTTGGTCTGTCTGTATTCCCTCTGGTGTCACCCAACTGGGGTGAGGAGTGGAATCACACGTGAAGCAAATCACTATTTGGGATATATTTAAAATGTGTAGCAAGCTGGGAAAACCAAAGAAAACTACATTTAATCAGCCTCCTGGGGGAAAGAATACAAGGTCGACTATAGAGAAGGCAAAATCATCTGATGGGCTGGTAGAATTCTTGGACCTCTGGTCACCTGTAGATAGATAACAGAATGAAATAAAATCGAACTATTCCCTAGGAACTGATTCATGTATTATGTAACTCTAGAGTTAGAAAGGGCTTAATGCTTACAAGAAAATACCAATGATTAAAGTATCATTACATGTGTACAGTATGTTGCTTTTCAAAGTGCTTTCATTCACTTAGTTCTTAAATAAAAATTATTACAGAACTGCTATATGCCAGCAACTAGAGATACAGAAGTCAGATGCTACCTCTGCTTTCAAGGAACTTACTTGTTAGGAACAATAATCCACTAAAACAACTGCTCTATGGTCGTATGTGCCAAATATAACGAGAGCACAGGAGAAGGGACCCCTAAGTTTCCAAGAGAGATACAAAGATAACATGCATCTCAGAAGAGTTAGTGCTTGATCTCGAAGGATGAGAAGTTAACATCCTAACATGCACGCAGAGGAATGAATGGTGAAGACAGAGGCAAGAGTATATGCAAATGAATAGAAAAATAAAAGGGCACCAACTGTTCTGGATCCCAAAAGCTGGACAGCATTGCTGAAGATTGTGAGGTTGGAAGTGATAAGAGATGACCAAACAGTAAGAAACTGAACAGACAAATATAATGGTGTAAATTTTACCCCACAAGAAAGTGAGGAATTCTGAGCAGGAGAATAAAATAATTAGAATTAATAGGTAGAAAAATATCTTGGCTGTTGAATGAAGAACAGATTAGAAGAGAGTTGGGCTCTTGTCAGGGCAACCAATAAGAAGGCTACAGAAAAAGTGCACAGAAATGAGAATCTGATCTAGGGCAGTAAGACAAAATAAGAGAGGTCAAAAAAGAGGAACAACCTATGAAAGTCAAAAGTCAAATGTGAGGATTACAAGAAAGGAAGTATCAAAGCAACTCCTGATTTTCTAGTTAAGGTAACTGGTACCAAGTTAGGAAATGCAGGCATCGAGTACTCATGGGATGATGACATCAGTTTTAAATGCGTGTGAGACACCTAGATGTCCAGGTGGGAAGAATTAGTGGATTAACTGAATCTAGAGTCAGGAACTAGGTCAAGGCTACAGATGTAGATACACACATCACTACAGTAAGTGGTAGCTAAAGCCATGGTTGGAGTGTGATTTGTTAGGGACATGTGCAGACTGAGGAAGAAAAGGGTTAAGGACCAGGCCGAAGACATATTTTAAGAGAAGAGTGCCCGGAAAGGCTATAGTTTACCTGCCCAGCACTTGAACCCCTTTCATTTCTTGAAGAAATTCCAAGACAGGTTAGAGGGGGAAGAAAAGCAGACTCTTCTTCCTTCTATAAAAACCAGATATAACAGATATGCCCTTTCTCAGCTTCCTAGCCTCTACCTCACAAATGTATAATCCAAGTCCAGCTGATCAGGTCCTCCTGTCTAGGACTTTGGACATTGAGTGAAATGACACAAAGGTGAAAAATACAACCAGGAATTGTTCCTGGCACTGTGGCAAGTATCACTGGTGGTGGCGCCAACAGCAGCAGATGTTCACTGGAGACCAGGCAAGCAGCAGTGGTGAAGCGGGTCCACTGAGCAGTGCTAGTCAGACTCCTAGGCAGTCTGGTCTCACAGCCTGGTTTTCACTAAGTCTTGCCTCATTCAGTTTCTGCTCATTTTCTGAACTTTCTTACCTGGCCTTCCTATTAAGGCTATGCACTGTTCAATAATTTTCTATTAAATTTATTTTATGCTTAGGTTTTATGCAAAGAACTCTTATATGTAAAATAAGGAGAGAGCACTGAATAGGAAAATGGTAAAGAAAGATCATTAAAGATGAGGCCTCAAGGGTCTGGGCCCACTGGATGGAGTGACTAGCAAGTCACTAGTGATGTTGGTAAAACTTCCCCAACAGTTATCTCACTCTATCTCTACAACAGCTTTTGAGAACAATTAAGGCAGGTACTACACCTTTATTTTAAGGCTGAAAAAAGTGAAGCAAAAAGGATTAAGGAGATTGCTTGAGGTCATACAGTTCTTTTTACTATCCAAGTCTGCTCTCAAAAAAGTGATTGTATAATTGCTCATTAAAAGAGAGGGTAAATGACATAATAATTCTTATACCAAATATCACCTGGCACAGATAATGACCACATATGTGATTCCAGTCCTGGTCTTTTCCAACTTCTTCAATTCTGGTAACAAGAAATCCTAACAGAAACACTAGAATCCTTGTAGACAACCATGCAGAAACATACCAAATGAGGTTCCTTGCCATCACCCTTTCCTTGCTCACTGCTTAAAGAATACACCATTAGCTAAAAGGGACTGCTCAAGTGGAAGGAGTCTTCCATCCCTGGCCATGAGAACCACTGTGGGAATGAGAGGTTGAGAGCTTTCAAAAGATGATGATTTCTCAACTTCATTCCTTTGGGATATGTCACAGCCAGGAAAGCAGAAATTGGAAAAAGCAGCTTTCACAAGCTGCCAAGTCCATGTCCTAGTCCCAGGGGATAATTAGCCAATGAGGTTTTGTGGAGCTGATGTAATGTTGGCACAGACTAACATTTTATGGTCAAACATGTAGCCTCTTGATATTTAGCTCTGGGGCTAAAAAGGATGACATCCTAAAGCCAAGAAACTTATACCCATAACACTGCCACTTAGCAATGTGCATTTAAGAGCAATTTGTAAACTTTAACTGATCCATCTTTTTCACGGTTTACAAGAACATTGGTTAAAATATAAATTTTCTAAATCTTATTTTATAACTCTTTTGTTATGAAAAGAAATTTCTAAGCACATCCAAAGAAAAAGACAATTTAGAAAGATTAGAGCAACAAAAGAAAGAATTAGAGGAAAGGGAAGTTTTCCAAAGAATAAGTCTGTTTGTGACACTTTAATCCCACAACCAGCACACCAAATTTAAAGCTGTCTGACATTCTTATGAAAACATTTTTTGCAGTTGCGTACACTAAGCCAAAATCTTTCAGGATCATCATATGGCTCACAAAAATTGTCAATTTTAACCTCAGAATTACTCTGAGATGCAGAAAGCAACGATCAGTGGACAAGGAACAGAAGTATTAGGACAAACCCTTGGTTTGGGCATGAGGTGTTAAACTTCAAAAAGAATACTTGCCATTTTAATAAACTGGTAAGTCCTTTAACTTAAACACATCACAGTGATCTCCAAAAGCCCTGACAAAGCAAAAACAAACACTTTAAAACCCTAATCAATGAGCCAAAATTCACAGTGCTCCCAAATATATGCTAACTCCTTATCTGATAGAAGAAACAACTCGTGGTTCAAACTTGGGAAGAGATGGGTCTAGCACTATGGATACAAACACTATGCAGTTCATGTATCTTTAAAATTTCATAAAAATTGAGAATCATGCTTCTCAAATCAAATGAGGGGAAGCTAAAGATGTTTTTTAAAAATGGCTCCCTAAGCTGGGCATGGTGGTTGTTGTTTGTTGTTGTTAGGTGCTATCAAGTCGTGTCAACTCATAGTGACCCTCATAGAGTTTTCAATGGCTGGTGGGAGTGGGTTCCCATGTCCTTCTCCCATTTTTACGGTGCTGGGGAATCAAACCCTGGTCCTCAGAGAGTGCGGAGCTCTCTGAGGCAGAGAGCTCTACAAACTGAACTAAACCCCAGGACCAAGGGCACAGTGGAGAGGTGGCAAAGGCCTTTAATACCAGCAACTCAGGAGACAGAGGATGAAGAGGACCACAAATTCAAGGCCAGAGGCAGCCTGCTTAACTTAGCAAGACTATGTCTCAAAATACAAAGTAGAAAACGGCATGGGTGTATGGCACAGTGGTTGAGCACTTGCAGAAAGCATGTGAGAGGTTCTGGGTTCAACTCTGCAGTATCCTCTCCCCACCCCCACCCCTCTGCCAAAAAAAACCCCTAAATCTTAATAAAAAATTACAGAGTCACCCTTAGCAGGATAATTTGCATTTGTTCTTCAGGGAAATAATCCAGAGAAAGCACTAGGCCAGGAACCAGGATACAGAATGGAGTAGTTTTCTTCTTACCAATGTCTCCAATATTACATGTTCACTTCATTCATTCATTCATTAATATACATTTATGCAGCACTATGTATCAAGCATCCTAACATGCTGATATAAAAAGGTAAAATTCTAACAGGATATATGCCTTTGTAGCATTTACAATCTAATAAGGGAAATATATAACAAACAAAAATCCCATAAAAAAATAAAATCTCAAAGTATATATACAAGAGAGAACGAAGAATAAGAATAAAGCAAGTTAGAAATCAGGAGAGAAAGAATGAAGGAAGGAGGGAGGGAAGATGGAACCCAGAAAGCAAGAGAGAAGAGAGCAAGAGGTAAGTCAAAGAAGAGCCATGCACACCAGCAAACTCACCTGCCCTTCTCTGAGCACACTACTCATTCTAGACTAGATATTATTTAAGTTCCTAACTACGTAAATCAGAATATAAACCCTGTCATGTGGGGGCCATATTTTTTCTAGATTCTCAAACACTTTTCATGTAATATTCAGTCTGCATTAAATTCTAGGAACACATTTTTAAAAAAACTTTCTTCAAATTTACAGACTTTTCTAAAAGCATGAACACTACCTTAGTTGAGATGAATCATAAATTTAGTAACATTGAGTCAGTTGACCAAAAGCTTCAGGATAAAGCTAATAGAAGATTCTCTGCAAACATCTCATGGGCTAACTGGGCAGATGTAAAACTCAGCTCTTAAGAACTTTCTCAAACCTTTCTCAGAACAAAAAGTGAGCAAGGAACCATTTTCCTAACCAGAGCCAACAAGGACCTTCACACAGCACATGTTCCTGCTCTAAAGATATACTGGTTTAAATTTAATTCCAACCTGCAGAAACTATGTGCTACATCGGAAAATATTTCTAATGCACGTTTATGGCAAGACAGGCAGTTTTGCTTAGTTTCAAACATATGACGCTGGCTTTGGCCATGGGTGTAGCCAGAAATCTTACTACACTATAATTCAAAATATCATTTTTTCAAGTCCTTGTGAGTAGGTACAAGAGTCACTGTTAAAAACAAGGAAGCTGGCCAGCCTACAATCTAAGCAACTCAGGAGGTGGAGGCAGAAGGATGGCAGGGTGAAGGACAGAGGGAGCCTGCATAACTTAGTGAGACCCTGTCTGAAGTCCAAAAAACAGAAAAGGGGCTGGGGGTGCAGCTCAGTGGTGGAACACTTGCAAAGTATGCAGAAGGCCCTGGGTCAGCCCCTTATTAGTACCAGGAAAAAAAAAAACTAACCAAAACCCCCACAAAAAACAAGGAAGCTTCTAGGCAAAGGGTAAGGCCTGTAGTATACAGACCTATGCTTAAGTAGGTTCTGACATAGAAATAAAGGATGTCTCTAATGCAGTAAGGAGATCTAGGACAACAGAATTTAAGTATTCTAAAAGAAAAGGTTAAAGGTGTTTCTGTTTGTTTGAATGTGTTTTTTTTTGTTTGTTTGTTTGTTTTTTAATGGTCATATTGTAGTCTTCTGGGGAAGAGCTAAAATAGGTATGGAAGGAGACCAAAAAACAAAAACAAACAAAAAAACCAGGTAGGTTATGTACTGGGAAAATGGAATAAAGGAACCTAACGAGTTAGAACTGCCTATGAAGAGATATCATATAATCAGTATGGGATATAGGGTTTGACGTTTGCATAAAAAAAATACAGTGTGGTGGTAAAGAACATGGATTCTAAAGCTGGACCACCTGTGTGCACTCTTAGCTCTACTACTTAGCAGGTATTTAGCACTGGTCAGGTTTCATAAGTACTTGGTCTCTCATTTTTCTCTTCCATCAAATGGAATAATAAAGGCATTCATTTCACATAGTTGTTGTGAGGACTAGGAAAGTTAAAGAGCCTGAAACAGTGTCTGACAGTGTCTGGCACACTGACATTGTATTTTACAAGTGTGTGTGTGTGTGTGTGTGTGTGTGTGTGTGCGTGTGTGTGTGTGTGTGTGTATAGTCAGTCAGTCTTGGTCCCCATTCTTAGCTTAGAATTTCATAAGTGATCCAAGTAACAAAGGTGAAAGCATCTTTTGTTATTCATAACAGGCCCTTTTCTTCCACACCTGAGTCAATACAAAGTAGGAGGCTGGTGGCAAGAAGACCCAACCATATGATTAGAAGACTGTGACTCTGAGCTCTACCCAACAGAGGAGAAGAGTTTGAGAATGACTTACCCACCAGCAGCCAGCTGGGCGTAGCAGCTCATGCCTATGATTCCAACCACTGTGAGTTCAATCACAGTCAGCCTGGGCTACAAAGTGAGACCCTGTCCTGAGTGGAGGGAAGAATCACCAAGCTGGCACCATGGCACACACATGTAAATCCAGAGACTCGGGAGGCTGAGGCAGAAGGATCACAAGCTCAAGGCCACAGGTACACTGTAGAACTTAGCAAGACTTTATCTCAAAATAAAAAAATTTAAAAGGTGCTGGGGGTGCAGCATAGTGGTAAAACACTTCCCTAGCATGTGTGAGGCCCTAAGTATTCAATCCCTAAGCACTGAAAGGGAAAGAAAAATCACCAATAGCCAGTGATTTAATCAATCATGTCTACCTAATGAAGCAACCATAAAAAGTCTGAAGGAAAGGATTCAGAAAGCTTCCAGGCTGGTAAACACATTGAGATGCTGGGAGAGTGCTACACCCTGAAAAGCCATGGAAGCTCTGAGCACCTCATTCATACCTGTGTATCGATCCCATTTGCCTATTTCTGAACCATATCCTTTATTTAAAAAAAAAAAAAAAAGGTAAATGTAAGCAACATGCCTTCCTGAATTCTGTGAGCCATTGTAGCAAATAAGCCTACCTAGGCAGGGGACGTGGGTGCCTCTGATTTGCAGCCAGGTCAAAAAGAGGTTGTGAGGAACGTGAGGAGCCAACCACTGATGACTGGCTGGCATTCTGAGGTTGGGAGTAATCTTGTCAGACGGAGCTCCTGAGCTGTGAAGGCTGCACTAACTCCAGGCGGTTACTATCAAAACTGAAATAAACTGTAGGACAGTAGTGGTGTCCAGAGAGTTGGATAATTAGTTGTTGGAGGGGGAAAACTCTACACATTTTATGTCAAAGTGAAGTACTGAGAATATCAGAATGTAGAAATTGTTTTTTTGAGTTTTTCCTTTTCATATATGGCAAACTTTTTTGTTGTTGTTGTTGCAGTACCGGGGGGTTGAACCTAGGGCCTGGCACCTGCATGCTCTGCAAGTGCTGGACCACTGAGCTGCGCCCCCCAGCCCATATTTTTACTTTTTGAGACAGGGTGTCACTAAGTTATGCAGACTGCTTCTGGTCTCTAACTTGCGATCCTCCCTGCCTCCGCCTCCCGAGCTGCTTGGATTATAGGCATGCACTGCCACACCCGGCACTATATGGCAAACTCTAAATGTTAGCTATTACTGTTTATTTTATATATTTTTGCTGGAACTCTCACAGAATCCACTTAGAATTCCATATTCTAGAAATGAATCTCATGTTTTGTGGGTTTTTTGTTTTTTGTGGTTGTGTGTGTGTGTGTGTGTGTGTGTGTGTGTGTGTGTGTGTTTGCATTTTCCTGTTTGGTGTCTTTAAGGTTGTCTCATGTATGCATAAAGAAAACAATTTAAAAAAAAAGATCTGTCCACTTGTGTGGTAGCATTTTAAATGAAAAACATTCCACCCTGGGGTTTAGACATGGTGGTGGTTGTTGTTGCCGTCAAGTCAGGTGTGACTCATAGTGACCCTGTGTACACCAGAACGAAATACTCCCCAACTCTGCCAGATATATGATCTTTTTTATGTTTAGGCCGATTGTTCCAGTCACTGTGTCAATACACCTAGTTGAGGGTCTTTTTTTTTTCATTGACCTGCCACTCTCCCAAAAATGATGTCCTTCTCCAGGGAATGGTCCCTCCTGACTACAGGTCCAAAATATATAAGATGCAGTCTAGCCATCCTTGCTTCCAAGGTGCACTCTGGTTGTACTTCTAGGACAGATTTGTTGGTTCTTCTGGAAGTCCGTGGTATGTATAATTCAATACTCGTCTCCAGTACCTTAATTCAAAAGCATCTGTTCTTCTGTCTCACTGTTCAATGTCCAGCTTTCACAACCATATGATGAAATGACTGAAGGTAGGTGGATGGGGCAAGAAGGATACTTCCCAGAGAAAACAAAGGGACCACCTACAGAGCTGGTCCTGCTCATTTCCACATTACCTTCTAGAACTCCTCTCAAACTGTGGAGGGTTTTATTAGGTATTTTATTTAGACAGCCTTCTTCTTGGCAAGAGATCAGGGCTTGGAGAGAGAGGCAATGGAGGTAGGAAAGAAGTTTACACACTTGGTTTTGTTTTTTCAGCATTACCTAGCAGTGCTACCTCCCCTCTCCTCCTTTCTTCCTTCAGGAGTCATTTTAACTCCAATCTCTTGGTGCCCAAATTAGCTCAGAGTACTTTCAAGTGGTGGCAAAAGGCAATCACTGTGATTTGTTATACCGAAGGAGATATTTTTTTGATTGCACATAAAAGGAATAAAGTAATAAAAAGCAGTGGAATGTCCCATAAACTTAGAAAAAAAATCACACCCACTCATGGGTTTTGAAAAGCTGAGTAACAGAACCATGCTAGTTCAAAGCCATAAGGGCATAGGCTGACTGAAATTAATCAATTTCACTTCATTTCAGAAACTAGCTAGACAGAAAAGGGTGAACAGAAATTAGCAATAGAAGTCAGAGTCCCTAAATTACCTTTTGTTGTCTCCCTTATGGTAATAAGTGTTCTAACCTAACTTCTAAGCTTACAATCAGATAATTTTATAAGTTTTAAAAATGAAATTTATTGAACTGTAAGTTAGATACAATGAACTTCACCCACCTTACAGTTCAGTGAATTCAGACAAACGTATACACCTGTGTAGCCACCAGGACTATCAAGACACAAACAACATTTTCAGCTCCCGAAGTTCCTAGTCAATTTCTCCTACTTCTGATCTGCTCTAGAGAAACCTGCCTTTTTTGTCCTCACACAATTTTTTTTTTTCCAAAATGGAGTTTTGCTATGTTGTCCACTCTGGACTCAAATTCCTGGCCTCAAGCAATTGTCCTGTCTTAGCCTCTTAAGTAGCTGGGACTACAAGCATGTGCCATGGCATCCAGCTCACGCACATTTTTAAAAATTGACAAACAATTCACCTACAATTCGTCCATTCAAAGCGCATAATGCAGTGTTGTTGTTCCATGCCATCGAATCAGGTCCGACTCACAGCGCCCCTCATAGGGTTTTCAATGGCTGGTTATTTCGAGATTGCTTCATGAGTGGACTGCCACGTCCTTCTCTCATCTTTGCAGTGTTGGGGATCAAACCTGGGTCCTCAGAGAGTGGGAAGCACCATTCTACCAACTGAGCTAAGCCCCAGCCCTGTATAATTCAGTAGATCTTAGTATATTCACTAAGTTGTATATTCATCACCACTAGTTCCAGAATATTTTCATTACCCTAAAAAGAAATCCTGTATTTATCATTTGTCACTCCCCATCATCACCAAGCCCTGGAAAACACTAATTTATTTTCTCCCTCTATGGATTTGCATATTCTGGACATTTCATATAAATAGAGTCACAGTAAGTGGCCTTTTGTATCTATCGTCTTTCACCTGGCACAATATTTTAAGGTTCATTCATTTTATAACAAAATCAGTACTTCATTCCTTTTTATGACCAAGTAACAGTCCACTGTATGGCTATACCACACTTCATCTGTCAATCAACTGATGGGCATTCGGATTGTTTATAATTTTTGGCTATCACAAACAATGTTCTCACATTTGTGTACAAAGTTTTGGAAAGACAAATATTTTGATTTTTTTGGATATGTATCTAAAAGTAGAAATGCTAGGACATATGACTTATGTTTAAACTTTTTGAAAGACTGCCCAACTGTCTGAATATTTAAAATTCCACTTTTTATTCTGCGTTAGAGGTTCACACATAAGTATAAGAAATAGTAGAGATCCATGTATCTTTTACCCAGATTCCCCAAATAACATATTACAAAATTATAATACAATACTACAATCTAGACACTTCATTAATATACAGTCAAGATACTGAACATTTCTATCACCACAGGATCCCGTCTTTTATAGCTATATCTATTTCCCTCCCAGCCTTACTCTATCTTTAGTCCCTGACAACCACCAATCTGTTCTCCATATTTATAATTATTTCATAAAACATAAATTAAGCCAAATGTTGTGGCACACACCTATAATCCCAGTGATTCAGGAGGCAGAGGGAGGAGGAGAGCAAGTTCAAGGCCAGAGGCAGCCTGTATAACTAAGCAAGACTCTGTCTCAAGATAAAAAATTTAAAAAGAGGCTTTGTAATTCACCAGTAGAGCTTTTTGCAAAGCATGAGAGGGGACTGGAATCAGCCCCCTAGTACCACCAAAAAAAGGTTATACAAATGGTGTCATATAGTATGTAACTTTTTAGGATGGAGGTTTTTTAACTCAGTATAATTGCCAAGGGGCTGGGATTTAGGTCAATTGGTAGAGCACTGCTCTGCAGTCTCTGAGTCTCTGATGTATTTATCCCAGGTTCGATTCCCAGCACTGCAAAAATATGAGAAGGATGTGGCAATCCATTCCCGAGGCAATCCCAAAACAATCAGCCATTGAAAACCCTATGGCGAGCCGGGTGCGTTGGCGCACACCTGTAATCCCAGTGGCTCGGGAGGCAGAGGCAGGAGGATCGAAAGTTCGAGACCAGAGGCAGTTTGTGTAATTTAGCAAGAGACCCTGTCTCAAAAAGTAAAAAAATGGGCTGGGGGTGCAGCTCAGTGGTCCAGCACTTGCAGAGCATGCGAGTGCAAGGCCCTGGGTTCAACCCCCAGGACCACACACACACACACACACACACACACACACACACACACACACAAAAAAAAAAACCTATGAAGGTTGCTATGAGTTGGACACACCTCAAAGGCACCTAGCAACAACATAATTGTCAAGAGTCATCTAGGGTGTTTTATTTATCAATAGATCACTCCTTTAAAAAATACTATTGTGTAATATTCCACAGCCTGCCTTTGAAAGAATGTCATACAAAGGGTAGCTATTTTATGTACGTGCTTGCTTGAATCTGGCTTCTTAAATCCAGCATATTTCTGAAATTCACCAAAATATGAGTGTGTCAGTAGTCTGTCCATTTTTAATTCTAGTAGTAATTCGATTTATGGATATACAATAATTCATTCATTTACCTATTGACAGTCATCTACTCTGTTTCCAGTTTGGAGTCATTTAAGAATGAAGTTGCTATGATCTTTCAGTACAAATGTAAATGTATGTTTCCATCTCTCTTGGGGAAAGACCTAAGAAATAGGATTGCTGCGTTATATGCTAAGCATGTTTAACTTTATAAGAAGCTGCCAAGTTGTTTTCCAAAGTGGTTATGTACTATTTTACATTCCACACTGAGTATGAGCTCCCACTGAATGATATCCTTACAATGCTTGGTATTATCAGTCCCTTTAGTTTTAATTATTCTAGTGGGTGTGCAGTGGTCTTTCTCTCTATGGTTTTCATTTGCATTTCTCTGCTAATGTCTGGCAACTTTTCATGTACTTATTAGACATATATATATTTCCTGAAATGTCTGATCAAATTTTTTGCCCACTCTTTATGGCAGTGTCTTCTTATTGAGTTTTAAGAGTTCTTTATATCTGGGTATAGTGGCACATGCCTATAATCCCAGCACTCAGGTCGCAGAGGTAGGAGGATTGCGAATTTGAGGCCAGGTTGAATACACAGTGAGAATCTGCCTCGAAATATAAATGAATAAATAAATAAAAGTTCTTTATAAATCCTAAACATAAGCTCTTTGAGACATACATAATGTTGTAAATATTTTCTCCCATTCTGTGGCATGTCTTTCATTTTCTCGACAATATAAAAAGAAGAAAAATGTGTTTAAACTTGTTGTTAGGTGCCACTGAGTTGAGTCCGACTCAGAACAACCCTATGTACAACAGAACAAAACACACCCTGACACTGTGTCATGCCCAGCACTATTGTCAATGCTTCTCTGCCACTCACAGGGCTTTCAATGGCAGACTGTTTCAGGAGTGGATTGCCAGGTCCTTCTTCCTAGCCTGCAGCACCTGGTATTCCCAGGTGGTCTCCTATCCCGGGACTAACCAGGCTGATCCGGCTTAGCTTCTGAGATCAGGCGGGATCGGATGTTAGGGTGCTATGGCTGCAGACATGTTTAAACTTACTAAGGTTCAATTTAAGTGAACTTCATAGCTCATACTTTCATGTCCTTTAGCTGTTGCATGGTGGTCAAATTTCTGTTTGGTATGAAACAAGAGTCAGTGTTCTTTTATTTTTTCATACAGATAGCCAGTTCTTTCCTGATTTACAAGCTTTTGTTTAAACTAGGGTTAGAAAGAAAAATAAAATAACACTACCTACAAACACTCAAAACCTCTACCATAACACAGCCTTGCCATTTCAGAACAGAAAGTTCTCCCTAAACCCCACTTTCCCAGGTCAGAGATCACAGGACTGAACCACCAGCTCCACAGGTTCACAGCAGCGACGACAGTTCATCTTCCAGGCAACAGGTCAACATCTTTTTCTGAAGCTGTTACATGAGTTCATGCGAGCAGGAAAGAAGATAGTATACCCAGCCATTCTTCCCAGTATGCTGTGAGAGATGTTAGATTTATTCTCACTCATAATTGTTCAGTAATGGGAGAAGGACGTGGCAATCCACACCCGAGGCAATCCCAAAACAATCAGCCACTGAAAACCTTATGAGGGCCACTGTGAGTTGGACCCAACTCTACGGCACCTGACAACAACAATTGTTCAGTACGGTTTCAATCAACATCAACAGAAGCAACTAACAATATATGGTCTTCAACAACATAGACAGCACAGGAGGTATAAAGGTCAGTAGTTTTTAAAATCAACTCATATTTCTGTGCTCTGAGATCCTGGATAAATCACTTAACAATTGTGGTCCTCGGTTCATCTGGAAAATGAAGGTTTTGTGTCAGGTCATCTCTAAGGTCTCTTTCTAATTAAACATTCTAGGATGCCAAGAATAATCCTACCTATTCTTTCTAAGACAAGAAAAATGGCAAAAAAAAAGTTTCAGATTGTGCACATTTATCTAATGCAGAACACTACTAAGAGCAGGTTTTCTTTGTTGTTTGTTTCCTATTTCATCCCATGCTTCCACACTAATGAGGGATCATACAATCTTTCTAGTTATTGTATTCCCATTCTTGATTTTTATCATTTTAAGTAGGATCACCACCCAGGAAATACATCAATAAATCATTTTTGTTTCACTCATTCCTTCCAAAAACAGTCAATGAAATTATCTGCTGAAACAGTATTTTTTTATTTTAACATGGGAGTGTCTTGTTAACATGTAGACTGATTTTGGGTAGACAGTTAGCTACGGTGCCACGGGTTTTTGGAATATACTTTGAGCAGCAAAGTGTTGGAAAACTGAGGTCACAGTATCTGTTTGGGTAGCCTAACTGAAGTTAATAGTGTAAGTTTTCCATAGCTGGTTAAGATGGCAGATGGGTAACAGCAATACTTCAATCGGGGAAGAAAATAGGGAAAATAGTGAAATTCTCTACTCAAAAAAAAGGAGTGGAGTGCAGCTTTAATTATCAAGAATAGCAGGACAGCCTGAGGAAAACTGACCAAATAGTGGAAATGACAGAGAAGAGGACAAAACGGCAGGGTGATTCTCCATAATCCTCAGTCCCAGGGAAGATGGCAGTGGAGGGCTTTGGAGGATATGGAGCCCTTCAGGAGGCACATAACTGAAGCAAGGTATGGGAGGGCCACATCCCTGAAGGAGCTCAGAAGACAAGAAGTTACCACCTGCATGAGCACATGGCTGAAGAGGGGTCCAGTGGGGCCATCTCTGGACAGCGTGTGGGTGACAGGAGACAAGGTGGAGCTGCCCACAAGGGTGCACAGCTGAAGAGAGGTCCAACAGGGCCATCCCTCATGGTGAGTGGCTGAAGCAAGGTATGGATGGTTGAAGAAAGATGTGACAGGGCCCTCCCTGATGGTGTGCAGCTGGAGGGAGGCCAGGTGGACAAAGCAGAGCTTTGCAGGACTTTCCTAGGAAGAGGCTGGCTGACATGGCCCCACTACAGGGTCTCAGACCCAAGGTCTGTGGGGTTTTTTGGGTGTTATGTTTTGTTTTATCAGGGAGAGACAGTCACTGCCCTGGCCCTGGGACCCACTGAAACTGTGAGCTGGAGGGAGAGAAAGTGAAAGGTGGAGAGTTAGAGGGACAGAGAGGAGCAGCTGATGCTGCTGGATCCCTGAGCCTAAGAAAGCTTGTTCAGAATAAGGCACATCTGGGGCCCAGTAGTGCTTGCAACATGGGGAAGTGACCCCTTGGATGTGGGGAGCTTCAAGCACTGGGTTTAGGCTGTCTTAGAGAGCAGTGCTGAATGCTGAGGGAGTAGTGCTGAATGCAGAGGCTGCTGTGGGAGCTAAGCACTGGACAATGAGGCTGCAAACTACGGAGATGGGGAGGGAGAGAGAAGTGCCAGTGACCCATCATCACTGAAACTCATGGCAATGTCATAGGAAAACCTCTTTACACATGGAGGAGGTAAGACATGGTACCCAGACCAAGCAATGGACAAGTCTCAGCAGAAACACACACAAAACATGAAAGGTCAAGCTAGCTGGGAAGATCTTATAGACCAAAGCACCTCAACAGAGAATTTCAGGGTAACTGGATTCGTGGAGACGCCTGATGGAGAATTTAGAACTCTGCTTATAAATACGCTGAAAGACACCACCATGACAGCAATTGATTCATGGGACAAAAAGGTATCCGAATTGGAAGGAAAACTCTCCAGAAAAATTGATCCTGAAGAAGAATCAAGCAGAGGTCCTTGAGATGCAAGGCAAAATTAACCAACTAAGTATTACAGTAGAATCTTCAGTATCCAGACTAGACAAAGCAAAAAACAGGATAGCTGAAGCTGAGGAAAAGGTAGAAGACCTTTTTTACTCAGATGCCAAGACAGAAAGAAAGATGAAGCAGTATGAGCAAGATTTTCAAGAAATATTTGATAAGGTGAAGAAACGAAGCCTATGAATGGGGGTGGGGCATGAAGGAGCTGAAAACAACATGAGAGGATTAAGAAATTTATTCAAAGAAATGTTAGATAAGAACTTCCCAAACCTAAGGCAAGAGATAGATACCCACACAACTGAAACACTCAAAACCCCAAACGGAGTAGATCAGAACAGATCCTCCCCATAAGACATTATAATTGGAATGCTAAATCTAAAGAGCAAGGAAGCTACTCTTAAAGCTTCATGAAAGAAAAGCCAACTCACAAAGGCAAACCCATCAGAGTAAGAATGGACTTCTCAAAAACAACATTAAAGGCAAAGAAAGCTTAGAAAAACATCATCTGAGTCCTGAAAAAGAATAACTACCAACCAAGATTACATTACCGAGCAAAGTTATCTTTTAAAATTGATGGTGAGTGCAAGACCTTGTTTAATTATTCCTTGTTTAAATGATTTGCAGCCACCAAGCCAGCATTGCAGAGAATCCTCAATGAAACATTGCATATGGGAGAGGTAAGACAACCCCAAATACAAGACCAAATGAATGAATAATAAACATGAGGGGAACTTAAAAAAAATTAGGACAAATATGAATCAAAATATAGTAACAAGTACCAAATTGATGCAGAATAAGCACCTCTCAATAATTATTCTCAATGTAAATGATTTTAACTCACCATTCAAGAGACATAGACTGGCCAATTGGATTAAAAAACATAAACCCTTGATAGATGGCATTCAAGAGACTCACCTCATCCATAAAGAACATACTGTTGTAGTTAGGTACCACAGAGTCAGTGTTCAATTCATGGAGACCCTAGGTACAACACTATTGTTGTGCTTCTCTGCTATTCATAGGGTTTCCAATTGCTGATTCTTTTTTCTTTCTTTCTTTCTTGGCAGGGGCTGGGGGCGGGGAGTAGGTTGCTGGGTCATTCTCCCAAATAAAAGGCTGAAAATTAAAAGCTGGAAAACAATATACCAACCATGTGGGAAACAAACGAAAAAAAGAAAGCAGGACTTGCGATACTAATTTTGGACAACTTGGACTTCAATTCCAAACTTATCAGAAGACACAAAGAAGGACAGTACATATTAATAAAAGGAATAGTCAACCAGGAACACATAATGATACTTAGTATTTACTCACCAGATACTGGGGCAGCTAGCTTCATAAAACAAACTTTACTGGAGATTAAGGAACACATTGGTCCATACCCAATAATTATGGGAGATTTCAATCCCTCATTTTCACCAATAGATAGGTCATCAAAGCAAAACATCAACAGAGAAACAAGAGTTGAACAGCACCATAGATAGATCAACAGGACCTTACATACATCTGCAGAATATTCCATCCATCACATGTGGAATTCACATTCTTCTCAGCACCATATGGAACTTTTTCCAAGACAGACCACATTTTAGTCCACAAAACAGCCTCAACAAATACAATAAAATAAAATCACCTCCTGTACCTTATCAGATCACAATGGAATAAAACTAGAACTTAAAGGCAAGAAAAATTTCAGAAATGTCACAAATTCAAGAAGACTGAATAATACACTGCTGAATGATCAACGGATCACCAAAGAAATCAGAGAAGAAATTAAAAATTTTCTGCAATCAAATGAGGATGAAAATACATCCTGTCAAAATTTATGTGATACAATAAAGGCAGTTCTAAGAGGGAAGTTCATAGCCATGAATACCTTCATCAACTTAAGGAAAGCCCAATTAAATAACTTAGTGACACATCTTAAGGTACTAGAAAGCCAAGAACAAGCCAATCCCAAAAGAACACTCAGACAGAAATTACCAAGATCAAGGCAGAAATATCACAATTAGAATCCAAAAAGACAATTCAAGGAATTAATCAGACTAAGAGCTAGTTCTTAAAAAAGATAAATAAAAGACATCCCCCCCCCACACACACTAGCAAGTCTCACCAAAAAAAAAAAGAAAGAAGAAATCCAAATTTTAAAAATTAGAGATGAGAATTCAGCCATAACTACTAATACCAACAAAATTCAGAAGGTCATCAGGGAATACTTTGAGAAACTGTACTCCCTCAAAAATGAAAATACAGAAGAAATGGCAAAGCTCACTAATACAGATGAATTACCAAAAGTAAGCCCAGAAAACAGCAATTTAAACAGACCTCTTACATTCAGTGAAATAGAAACTGCAAAAAAGAGTCTCCCAACAAAGAAAAGCCCAGGTCCTAATGGGTTCATAGCAGAATTCTATCAAACCTTCAAACAAGAACTAATATTTATTCTCCTCAAACTATTTCACAAAGTAGAAAAGGAAGGGGCACTTCCAAACTCAGTCTATGAAGTCATCATTACTCTGATACCAAAACCAGCCAAAGATACTTCAAAGAAAGACAACTATAGACCAATTTCCCTGATAAACATAGACGCAAAAATCCTCAATAAAATTCTGGCAAACCAAATTTAGCAACACACAATAGAGATCATACACCATGATCAAGTGGGCTTCATTTCACAGATGCAAGGCTGGCTCAACATATGAAAATCAATTAATGTAATTTAACATAACACTATGCTTGCAGACAAATCACATGATCATCTCAACTGATCCTGAGAAGGCCTTTGACAAAGTACAACATCCTTTCATGATAAAAGCTCTGGAGAAGAGGGGCATACTAGGGAAATACCTCAACATCATAAAGGCCATCTATGACACACTTACAGCCAATATCATACTAAACAGGGAAAAATTGAAACCATTCCAAGATCAGGAACAAGACAAGAATGTCCACTCTGTCCTCTCTTATTCCATATTGTGATCGAAGTCCTAGCCAGTGCAATCAGGCAAGAAAAAGAAATCAAAGGGATACAGATAGGTAAAGAAGCCGTCAAATTATCCTTATTTATGGATGACATGATCCTTTACCTAAAGGCCCCCAAAAATTCCTCTAGAAAACTCTCAGAGCTAATTAATGCCTTCAGCAAAGTAGCAGGACACAAAATTAACATGCAAAAATCAGTAGACTTTCTTACACCAACAGTGAACAGGAAGGAGATTAGGGCAATGATCCCATTTACAATAGCCCACCAAAAAATTAAATATGTAGGTATCAATCTAACCAAGGACCCTGAAGTTTCTCTACAAGGAAACTTCTCTGCAAGGAAACTGAAGATCTCTATAAGGAAAACTTCAAAACACTAAAGAAGGAAATCACAGAGGAAACTGGAAGATGGAAGGATCTCCCTTGCTCATAGATCGGCAGAATCAATATTATAAAGATGGCTATATTACCAAAATCAATTTACAGATTTGATGCAATCCCTAATAAAATTCCAATGACAAACTTTGCAGAAATAGGAAAAGCAATCCTAAAATTCATATGGAAGCACAAAAGACTATGTATCAGCAAAACAACCTTAAGCTGCCAAAACAGTGCAGGTGGGATCACTATATCTGACTTCAGATTATACTACAGAGCAATAGTGGCAAAAAAGCTTGGTACTGGCACAAAAATAGGCTGAAGACCATTGGAACAGAATCGAAGACCCGGAGATATACCCATGCAACTACAGCCACCCCTGATTTTTGACAAAGGGGCTAAGAAAGTTCAATGGAGAAAAGACAGCCTCCTCAACAAATGTGCAGGGAAAACTGGATATCCATTTCCAGAAAACTGAAAATAGACTCACATATCTCAATTTACAAGACAGTCAATTTGAAATGGATAAGAGACTTCAACATAAAACTGGACGCCTTAAAACTACTAGAAGATAGGAAACATGCTCCAACACGTAGCCATAGGAAAGTATTTCCTTAATAGTACTCTAATTGCCCAGGAAATGGCACCAAGAATTAACAAATAGGATTACATGAAATTAAAAAGGAAATAATCAACACAGTTAAGGGAGAGCCTACAGAATGGGAGAGAATCTTTGCATCCTACACATTGGACAGGGGACTAATTTCAGGAATATACAAAGAACTTAAGGAAGCAAATACCAAGACAACAAATAATCCAATACATAAGTGGGCAAAAGAAATGAACAGGCAGTTCTCAAGGAAGAAGTTCAAAGGGCCAAGAAACACATGAAAAAAATGTTCAATATCCCTAGCTATTAAAGAAATGCAAATCAAAACAACAGTGAGATTCCATTTCACTCCAGTTATGATGGCCAAGATCAACAAAACAAACAGTAACAAATGCTGGCAAGTATGTGGAGAAAAAAGAACCCTTTTACACTGCTGGTGGGATTGTAAAGTACTCCAACCACTTTAGAATCAGTATGGAGATACTTAGAAAACTAAGAATAGAACTGCCATACAACCCAGCAATACCACTCCTGGGAATACATCCAAAGTCACCCTACCACTGGGACACCTGCATTTCCATATTTAATACAGCACTGTTCACAATCGTAAGGGTAAGGGTATGGAATCAACCAAGATGTCCATCAACAGAGGAATGGATAAAAAAGTTGTGGTATGTATACACAATGGAATATTACTCAGCAACAAAAAAGAATGAAATAATGTAATTTGCAGCAAAATAGATAAAACTGTAGAATACTGGTGAACAAACCAGGCCCCAAAAGAGAAATGCCATATGTTCTCACTCATATCTGGAACTTTAAGCTAACTTAAATATATACAAACATAGATACACTAAAAAGAGAATCAGACTTATTTAAGAAAGGAAAATGTAAGTAGAAAGAAGTGGGGAGCAGTTTAGCAGGGGGAGCAAAGATCGTGGAATGAGGGATGGGTAGGGAAAATAACAGAGGGTTAAAAAGGAGAAGACAATCTCAAGTTACACAATGCAATGACATCAATACATGGGAAAAAACAGGAATATAGCACATAATTGTGTACGATTTTTATAATATATTAGTCAAAGGGTTTCACATATTATAAAAATTGATGTAAGTATAACTAAAAATGATGCAATAGGTGGACAATGGAAATAGCAAAAGCCTTACTACTCTGTACCCAACAAACATTTATTAATAAAAAACCTGCAAATTTTCAATATATTGCACAACCAAGTATTTCATAATGGCACTGATCTGATTCTCAAGAGAACATACTAAGATAATGGTTCAGAAAATCAAGGTTAATTTAATAACATTTTAATTCTTCAATGTAAGTGCTCATGATCTTATTTATAAGGCAAAGATGAGCAGTATGAGATTTTGCTTTCTGACAATGAGCACATGGATTGTTAAGAGGACTTTCACATTTACCCTAGGGTCAAAGAGCAAAATACATTACCGAAACGTACTTTCAAATAATTGAAAGATGTTATACAAAGACAACCATTTTATGCCTAAAAGAAATCACATTATTCTTACTGACCAAAAACAAAAATATAACTTGGTGTTTTTAGTTTTTAGTTTATAAAAACTTCTGATATGTTCACCAAAATGAGAGAAAGTTAATGTGCATAGGAAGGATCCACAGCTCTGCCAAGAACACAGCCTACCACAAACACTGCAAAAATAAATTTCAATAAATCTTACAAAATAGAAACAAAGGCAAAAAATGTAAAAGGGATTTATACAAATTAGTCAGAGGGAACAGCTTAATGGGATGGAGTGCCTCCCTATCATGCACTGTTTGATCAGTGGAGTGCTTGGACTGCAGAGGTCCCAAATCAAATTCCAGCTCTCAATCCAAGATACTATACTTCTAGCCATTTTTCCCACTTTTTTTTACCATACCTACCTATGTATGGGGCTGGAGTTTAGCTCAGTTGGTAGAGTGCCTGTTCTGCACTCTCTGAGGACCAAGGTTCAATCCCCAACACTGCAAAAATGGGAGAAGGATGTAGCAATCTACTCCCGAAAACAATCCCAAAACCACCAGCCATTGAAAACCTTACAAGGGTCACTATGGGTCAGATGTGACTTGATGGCACCTAACAATGACAACCTGTGTGTGTACAAACAATTTTATGTGGGTTGGTTTGTTTGAGACAAGGTCTCACTATATAGCCCAGGCTGCCCTCAAACTCATATCCTCCTGCCTCAGCCTCTCAAGTGCTGTGATTATACGTGTTCACTACCACGCCTGGCTCTCATATGGGTTTATTGTTGTTGTTAGGTGCCGTTGAGTCAGTATCCGACTCATAGGGACCCTCATAGGGTTTTCAATGGCAGACTGTTTCTGGATTGCCTTGGGAGTGGATTACCAGGTCCTTCTCCCATTTTTGCGGTGCTGGGAATTGAACTCGGGACCTCAGAGACTGCAGCGCAGCGCTCTACCAACTGAGCTAAATCCCAGCCCTATCCAACTCATAGCGACCCTCAAAGGGTTTTCAATGGCTGAGTATTTCGGGATTACCTTGGGAGTGGATTGCCAGGTCCTTCTCCCATTTTTGTGGTGCTGGGAATTGAACTCGAGACCTCAGAGACTGCAGTGCAGTGCTCTACCAACTGAGCTAAATCCCAGCCCAATATGGGTTTAGTTGGATAGAAATGTATGCTCATCATAGACAGATATTGGAAAATCCAAAGGAAGAAAAAACATTCTCTGTGAAATCCAACTGCCCTGAGACAGCTGTTAGTATTTTGGTGTAGAGCCTTATTACTATTCTTCTAGCATTATATGGATCCACAAGAAATACTTTTTCCACATCTTTACAAAAATCTTGTAATGCATTCAGTCAGATAAAGATACCACAGCTATTTAAATTACCCCCTACTGCTAAAATTTAAGTTGTTTCCATTTTTTTTACCATTACAAATAATGCTCCTTTGAATATTTTGTTGTTGTTAGGTGCTGTCAAGTGTCCGACTCATGGAGACTCTACATACAACAGATGAAACACTATTATCGGTGCTTCTCTGCTATTTGTAGAGTTTTCAATGACTGATTGTTTTTTGGGAGTGGGTTGCTGGGTCCTTCTCCCAAGTCTACAGCACCTGGTGTTCCCAGGCAGTCTCCCATCCAAGTACTAACCAGGCCTGGCCCTGTTTAGCTTCTGAGATCTGACTGGATCAGATGCCACAGTGGTATGGCTGCAGGTGCTTTGAAATATACTTATTATAAATTTTATATATCTTTCCAAGTTTCTTTAGGATAAATTCTCAGAAGTACTTCAAGGTCAAAGAA
This sequence comes from Pedetes capensis, assembly GCA_007922755.1. Classification (NCBI taxonomy): domain Eukaryota; kingdom Metazoa; phylum Chordata; class Mammalia; order Rodentia; family Pedetidae; genus Pedetes; species Pedetes capensis. Next base: position 10,904 of record VMDO01002670.1, on the reverse strand, counting down.
GAAACATTTTAAAAAACTTATAAGAGTTGCCAAATATCAAGAAAGTTGTGGCAAACTGTCAGGATATGCAAGAAGAAATTAAAAATTACCTGCATCTAACTGGGCACAGTGGCACATGCTTGTAATCCCAGCAACGCAGAAGGCAGAGGCAGGAAAATCACAAAACTGAGACCAGAGGCAGCCTGACTAATTCTGCAAGACACTGACTCAAAAAATAAGAAATGGGCTGGGAGTGCAACCTACTGGTAGAACACTTGCAAAGTACATATGAGACCCTGGATTTAACCCCCAAGTATCAAAAAGGAAAAACAAACAAAAAAAAACCCTCTGCATCTAATAATATTCAAAATCCCAAAACAATAATTACAATAACATCAAAAAAAAGGTACTTCCTATGTACCTATCCCAAAAACTGTTATAAGCACTTTTTATATATTAGCTCATTTAATACTTAATAAGTTCCTGAGGTAGGTATTGTTAGTATTACTATTTCATGGATGAAGTAACAGGAACAGAGAAATTAAATCATTTGGCCAAGGTCACACAGTTAATCAGTAGGACAGTTAGGATACCTGGCTACCAGTCTATTCTTTTTCTGTCTTCTCCTTCACTACTGGGGATTGAACCCAAGGCTTAACACATGCTAGGCAAGTGCCCTATCAGTGAACTATACCTCTAGCTCCTCTCTATTCTTTATACCCACACTTCTCAAAATTTTTTGGTGTCAAGACTCTTTTGCCTTCTTATAGCTACTAAGGATTTCAAAGAGCTTTTGTTACATGGGTTATATTTATCAATATTTATCATATTAGAATTTAAAACTGAAAACATTTCTTTAAAAAATAACATTATGTTAGCATAAATAACATGTTTTTATGAAAAATTATTTTCTAAAAAAATATTAGCAAAAGAATAGTATGGTTTTGCCATGTTTGCAAATCTCTAATGTATGATTTACCACAGGGTGAATTTTCATAGCTGATTCCAAAATTATTTGTTGAGAAAACATATCATGTAGCTTTACAAAACTACATCATATATTCATGAGAGGACAACAATAAAAACAGTAAATACACTTTAGTATAAATATAAAAATGCTGATCTCACATCATTTGAAAAATCTTAGGGACACCCAGGAGACCTCAAATCACACACTTAGAGAACCACTGCACTGTAGCAGAGTGCCTCTTAGGGTAGAGAATACTATCCAAATACTTAAAAGGCATGCTCTGACGAACATATTTACCTAAAATGTATTCCAAACTTTTTGGTAAATCATTTATTCAGAAATTATTTAGAGCTTCCTATGTGCCAATTGCCTGCAGCCGTAGCCCTGTGGCATCCGATCCCGTCAGATCTCAGAAGCTATGCAGGGTTGGGCCTGGTTAGTCCTTGGATGGGAGACCACCTGGGAACACCAGGTGCTGTAGGCTTGGGAGAAGGACTGGGCAGCCCACTCCCAAAAAACAGTCAGTCACTGAAAACTCTCTGAATAGCAGAGAAGCATGACAATAGTGTTTCATCTGTTGTACACAGGGTCACTACGAGTCAAACGACTCGATAGCACCTAACAACAACAAATGTCCCAATCACTTCTCTTTTCTTTCTCTTTGCACCAATCGCCCTTATACACAGCAAAAAACAAACAAAAGAGAGGCATCTCTTGCTTTGTGGTACTTACATTGTTTGTTTTGTTTTGTTTTTTGGCAGTATTCTGGGGCTGAACCCAGGGCCTCACACTCTGCCACTGAACTGCACCTTCAGCCCTTTTTACTTTTTAAATTGAGACAAGGTCTCACTAAGTTACCCGAGGCTGTCTCTGACCATTGCCTCTGTCTCCCGAGTCCCTAGGATTATAGGCATGTGCCACCACGTCTGGCTTGGTACCTACATTCTTGTAGAGACAGCCCTAACCAAGAAACAAACAAATGAGTCACATATAGTATCAAATGGTAAGTGATGTGAAGAAAATAAAGCAGGATTTTACAAAATAAAGTGGTCAGCAGAGCCCTAACTAAAAAACTAACACCTGAATGAAGATATAAGGGGTTAGGAAGCAAGCCATGAAGCTCCTCAGGAAGACTGCTCCATGCAGAAGGGATAACAAGCACAAGAGCCCCAAAACAGGAGCCGAGGAGTTCAGGCACAGCAGAAAAGCCAATATAGGTGGGGTAAAAATACTCGAGGGAGAGAGGAGAGGAGGGATTAAGGACTGAGACTGTGGGCGCTGGGGGCTAGTCGTGCAGGATCTTGTCAAACCCGTAGGTAACAACTTCTTCAGCTTTTTCTATGAATGAGACTGCCAGTGAGGGAGCTGGGACCTGACCTGACTTTAATTTTAAATGGATCCTACAAGTAAGCAGTTGTAGTTAGGTGCTGTTAAATCAGGTCCAACTCATAGCAACCCTATGTGCAACAGAACGAAACACTCCCTGACACTGTGCCAGGCCTGGCACTATTATCAGTGCTTCTCTGCGACTCTTAGGGTTTTTAGTGGCTGATTGTTTTGAGACTGCTTCAGGAGTGGATTGCCACATCCTTCTCCCATAAATTAGCAGTATGTAAACTATTAGAAGTGTTCCATGTTCCATGTCTTACTGGTTACTTTTGAGCTTCAGTTTCCTTGGTAAAATGTGAAGCTACAAGCAGTACAAGATTGTTGTAAAGATAACACAAGTAAATAAGATATTATTTGTATGTAAATATGTAAATAAGATAACATGTAAGAACAAATTTAAATTATGACACACTATGAAAATTTCACTACTGAGTTTCAGTTCACTAATTTCTTCTTTTCTTTTTCTTTTCCTTTTCTTTTTTTTTTTTTTTCCCAGTGGTCCTGGGCCTTGTGCATACTCTACAAGCACTCTACCACTGAGCTGTTCTTCCAACCCTCCTTTTTAAAAGTTTTTATCTTAAGACAGAGTCTTGCTAAGCTACACAGGCTGCCTCTGCCCTGTGATCCTCCTGCCTCTGCTTCTTGAGTCACTGGGATGACAGGAGTGTGACACTGCACCTGGCTAATTTCCTCTTTTCTAGGCCTTCTGTACTCACCCTACTGCCACTACTGCTCATTTATGTGACTTTGCGTGACATTAAGAACTCCCCTGACATTTGACACCAAGAGTTCATTTAGTCCAATATTGCCCTTTAGCTTGACAGAGTACAAGGCAAAGTTAGTTGGTTTTTTGGTGTTGATGGAAGCACAGGGTTTTTTAGTACTTTTTTCCTTGTTATTGTAAAGAACATCTTTTTGAAAAAAATAATGCATATGGTAATCATAAAAGTGAAGATCCAAAAAAAAGGATAAGACTGTATGAATGTCGTCCTTATTTAATTTGGCACTGTTTTAAGAAAGCTAAAACCATGGTTCATGCTCTTGACAACTTGCCTCACCAAGCAGAAACAAAAAAGTGGGGGGAGAGATAGAGACAGATGAACTCAAAATTCTTTTGATATGAGTCCTAACTCTGAGGGAACCCTAGATAAATCAGTGAGTCAGAGAACAAGCAAGAAGATGTAAGCCAGAACACTAATGACAACAGCTGTCGGTCTGCCTACCTGTCTTCTGAGATCATCATCAAGGTATGAGATCATCACCCAGGCCAGAGAAAGCAAACAAAGACGGAGGTCAGCAGAAAATAATGGACTCTGTGGCATTCTAACCACACTACCCAGGGACAGGAGGTGGACATCTGGCCTTAGTTTTTACCTTCACTTGCTTAGATATGAGTTAGTCTAAGTAGGGACAGAAACCTGCAATAGAAAAACTCAAGGAGAACCAAAGATATCTGCAGAAAAAAATATAAGCAGCCTCACACATTAGAGGTCTCTGATGATTTCTTTGTAAATACATTGCAGCAGTAAGAATGGCATGGAGTAAGGAAATGAATTCTCCTTCTACCTCTGCCACTACTTAATTATGTGACTTCAGGAAATACATAAACCTCAATAAGCCAATTTCCTCATCTTAAGGAGAAAGGCAAAGAAATACTGAATGTTTACTTCAAACTCTAAAAGTCCTAAAATAGAAATAAGGTATCAGTTTTTTCTTAAGCTAATGTTAGAGTACTCAGAGATTCAAAAGTAGGTAATGCTGAAAGTTTCTGAAGTTTTTCATCAGCTCTACAGAGCTCTTAGTGATATAAACCCGAATTGGGAGAGGGGTTTCCTTACAGAATTAATGTACTACCAAAAAGGGCAAAATTTATCTGCCCACAACCTATCCTTTTTTGCCCTGCCATCCTTTGGTCAACTTTATTTTTATTAAAAACCATTCCTTTTTCCAACCCATACTACTTTAAAACACACAATTCAGAGGCAAACTATTATGACAGAGGAACTAGAAGTTAAAAAATTATGCAGGAATTAAGTATCCAGACATAAAGGGACAAGAGAGTTAATAAACTGAGGAAATACTTTTTAAAATTATTAATCAATGACAATTTTAAATAGGGAACATGCACGTGATATAAAACAAAAGATTTAAAAGGAATATAGTTAAAAAACAAAACATATTTCTGAAGCATGCATTAAAGAGGGAACTTCAGAAGACTTCAGTGTGTAGGCTATGTTCTACTTCTTAGGTTTGGTAGGAGAGTCCGTGAGTTTGTGTTAATTTTTTATACATTTACATTCTTTTGTATTTATGGGGTATTCCTCTAGTAATAATGAACTTAAAAGAGAACTCAATTGCTTTGTGGAATGAAAATTCTCTCCCACCTCAGTCCCCCAGTCCTCTATTCCCTTTCCCTGAGTCAGCCACTGTGACCAGTTTTTTATGATCCTTCCAGAGATATTCTAGGCAGAGACTAGTATGGGGGTGGCACACAAACAACAGGGAAAAAACAGACTTCGTAGTGTGCCTCACCAAGATCAGGCATGTGTCATGAGACCAAAGCGTACCAAGGGAACAGTCTCAATCCTTTTCTCTACAAGTGAAGTCTGTCTCTCTGTGGAGGCATGAACTAGGAAGATGGCACTGGCCAGATACAGGGATAGGGCCTGCCTGCTCAGAGCTATACATACTAACCATCAAGATCTGAGTCCCAGCATTCCTCCATTCTCAATGACACCAGTCAGTGCTATGCCCTGATTATCCCTTTAGTCTTAGCCTTAAAAATTCTATAATGTCTATCTTGGATCATTCATTTTCTTTTGAGACAGGATTTGTAGCACTATATAGTCCAGGTTGGCCTCAAACTTACTATGTAGCCCAGGCTGGTCTCAAACTTGCAATCCTCCCACCTCAGCCTCCTGAGTGCTGGGATTACACAACATTGCCCAGAGGAGCTTTCACTTTCTAATCATGATGATCCAGGTGTAAGTTTCAGTAGTCGTGATAGAGACTAATTGTGGCTTGAACCAGAACACTTAGATCTATCTAACAATATATATCATCACAAAAAGAATACAAACTTTGAAAGCAATGCTTTCAATAGCACCAGCTTTGGGCAACGATTACCTAAAATACAGGATGATAGTTACAGGATTCATCTCTTAGTGTAAGAATGGATCTCAAAATACTTTTGATAAACTGGGCACAGTGGCGCACACCTGTAATCCCAGAGACTTGGGAAGCAAAGGCAAGGAGATGGTAAATTTGAGGTCCAAGGCAGCCTGCATAATTTAGCAAAAGCCTGTCTCAAAGACGTATTAAAAAAAAAAAAAAAAGGGATGGGGTACAGCTCAGTGGTAGAGTACTTCCAAAGTATTTGTGAGGCCCTGGGTTCAACCCCCAGTATTACAAAACAACAAAAAAGCCTTTGATAAAATCTTGATTTAAAGGCTTATGCCTATTTATTAGGAGAAGAATCCCAAACAAAATTCCATCATCCTTTCAAAAATTTTGAGTGCTTACCATGTGCCAACATCAGAAGTCAATAAATAAAGCCAGGCATGGTGGCACATGCCTGTAATCCCAGAGACTCAGGAGGTGGAGACAAGAGGCTTGCAGCCTGTATAATTTAGTTAAACCCTGTCTCAGGGTAAAAAATTTTAAAAAGGGGCTGGGGATGCAGCTCAGTGATAGAGCACTTGCAAAGTATGCACAAGGCCCTTGGTTCAACCCCCTGCTACCACAAAAAAGTCAATATACAGAAGACTATTTTGCCTTTGAGAAGCTAATAATCCAATTAAGAAGATATGCAGAAATGATCACTACTGTATGCTATAGAGATGGTGCTGCAGGAACATGGGGAGGAAGCATAACTCTGAGACAGGTTTCAGAGAAACACAGCATTGAACTGGATCCAAAGCAGTGAGAAGAAAAATCTTTACAGATATACAAGTATGTCTTGCCAAAATCTCCAAGTTCCAAATACTGAACAAAAACTGTTAATAAATATACAATGTTCCCTAGAACTTGTTATTTCCAGTGTCCTAAAGTCTCATTTAAGGAAAAACTTTGCATCTTCAATCCTGTCTAAAGTATTTTAGCTACTTTAAAACTAAGAAACAGTAGTTTCATCATTGTTGTTGTTGTTGTTAGGTGCTGTCGAGTCGGTATCCGACTCATAGCGACCCTCTGTTCAACAGGGGAAACACTATTGTCAGTTCTTCTCTGCTGTTCATAGGGTTTTCAATGGCAGATTGATTTTTGGGAGGGGGTTGCCAGGTCCTTCTCCCAAGCCTACAGCTTCTGGTGTTTCCAGGCGGTCTCCCATCCAGGTACTAACCAGGCCTGACCCTGCTTAGCTTCCGAGATCTGACGGGATCGGATGCCACAGGGCTACCGCTGCAGGGTAGTTTCATCATAAAGCATATATATTCATGGAGGTACAGATACTCTCCCTATTACTAGAAAAATCTGTGGCTCACCTGGACAAGGTCTAAATGTCTTGGCTTTTCAGAAGACCAATGCTTCTCAGTTTATTGAGGTTTCATAACAGATGCTTTTTCATTTCCTATCATAAACAACTGCAATATGTTACTACATGGATTCCATATTAATCTTGTAAATCCAGCTCATGGCTATAGCACTTCAGAACAACATGGTAACAATTTCACAAAACCAATACATTATTAAAGTTTTTGAACTTTTAGGAATGATAGGTAATGGGAAAGTTAGTTTGCTGTCACTCCTTCTTAAACCCAGTTTCTCTGCTTTTATAAGCAAAAGAAAGAAGTCCACATACATTGTCTTCTTGGCAGACCTTTCATTCTACCTGTATCAAACACCCTTGTCAATTTCACCCATACTTGTCTTACATATTACTGTTCCTTGAAAGTTTTATGAAGTAGCTGGTCCAACAGATGGGTGACTAGCCCTGCCCAACATATGTCACAGAAAAAACTGCTCTGAGACAAGACAAAAACTATTAAGTACGTCCCTTTGCCTTCTAGGGCTGAGAACACTGAAACTACCTTAGGGGAAAGTAATCTTTTAATCTATATTATGAAAAGTAACTGGACTGAGATACCTGTAAGTAAGAACATAATCAAAGAAGGGAGAGGCACTACCAAGCATGGTGGCACACGACTGTAATCCCAGCCCTTGAGAGGCTGAGGCAAGAGGATTGCGAGTTTGAAGCCAGCCAGGTTTACACAGTGAGACCCTGTCTCAATAAAAACAACTTTAAAAAAAGGGCAGGGGGAAGAGATAGTTTGAATGGTAAAATCTAAGGCAGATGGGAAGCATTTAGATAAGCATACTATCTTGTTTAAAACACAAAGCTCAGTAGAACTGTGGGAGGAAAAGCAAAGGCAACCTGAAATCATAACATTTACAAGCTGAAAAATTCAACTAATAAATGACTCATTATGGTCGTATTTGTAAAACCAGAAAGAAGAAATGGTGGCAGTATCCTCTTTCTCTGCCCCTTCTCTGTCCATCAGACTTAACCTGGCAACATCTGATCCTGTCTTCAACTGATGTACATCTGGGTCTGTCAACGCACTACCTAAGTGCTCCCCAAGGACAGCAGGAGGCCGCTCCTGCCAGAGACAGTATCTGTCACAACCAAGGAGTCTTATTCTCCTTTGAGCAAGGCCAGTGGACAGGGAAGAAGTGTGCAGATGCCACTTGTATGAATCTTTCAAGAGATGCTCTGAAACAGGAAAATACTACAGATTACATTTTAGTAGAAGTCTAAAAATAATAAAAGGAACATTCTCTATTTTTAAACACCTGACTTACAAGTTTAAAAACACTAAAAGAACCATTAAAAACTAACTAGAATTTTAAAATGTTATAAGAGAAAGTTTTGAACTGGAAAACTATTTTTAGAGATAGAATTTCAAAAATCCTGTGTTCTTTCTGTTGACTGCTTCCTTGCTCAAACTTCCCCATCTCTAAAATTTGGACCCAATCCTAAGTGTCATCAAGAGCATTTCCATCAATGCTTTAGAGAGGATGAAATATAAAAGGTTAGGCTGTGGGTTAGCTCAGTTGGTAGAGTGCTCCCCCATACTCTCTGAGGACCTGGGTCTGATCCCCAGGACTGCAAAAACAGGAGAAGGATATGGTAGTCCACTCCCAAAACAATCTGGAAACAATCAGCCACTGAAAACCCTATGAGGCTCGCTATGAGTTGGAACCAACTTGATGGCACCTAACAACAACAACAAACAACAACAACAACATATAAAGGATATACCACAAAAGAAAAAGAACAGCTAAAGAAAAATGTAAACGATGCTTCCACAAAGACATAAAAATACAGTGTAGATTAGTGCTTAAAGACAGTAATGTAAAAAACAGCAAAAGCAATTTAATTATCTTTCATTAAAAGCAGTGCCACAGACAGTAATAAAATGATTAAAGACAAACAGTTTTATTTCCTCAAATAGGTTTCCTTACTGAAACATCTTCAGATCAGTTAGCATCTAATTCAAAGTTATGTCTAAATAACTAGAATTTGCAATTAGAGAAAAAATTCTCATTCATATTAATTCTCATATTCATTCTCTCCCTCTCTCTCTCTTTCCTTCCCCCCTCCCTCCCTCTTTCCCTCCCTTCCTCCCTATTTCTCCCTCTCAATAAAAACCTGAAAATGCAGTACGTTTCTTGCACAATTTGTTTTACCTTCCTCCTCATCTGTGTCCAATCCTAGTATAAATATGGCCAACCTTTTTTAAGAAGCCTGTGGCAAATGATATTTGTGAAGAAATAAAGGAATTACCTGACTGTACAGCCATCATTAGCATCTCAGGTTCTAGCAGAGTCATGACGGAATCTTCTCAGAAACGACAGCCCACAAATACAATGAGTAAAGTCAAAGTCACAGAAAAATGGATGTCTTCAGAGGTTATAGCAAGCTTTCACAAACTCAGTCTCATGCTTGTGCTCAAACCAGACGAACTCGTTGCCCTTCTCAGGCAGCCACCAATTCACCACCCTCAGGCAAGGCAGGATGGCCCAGAGTTGAGCGACTGTGACTGCCGACTGCCTACAGGAAACCAAGTGCTCCAGAGAAGACAGAGGAGTGTGGTTAGAGCAGGGAGTGAGCTCCTCCCCTTTCATTCGTCTCTAGGGGGAGGTGGGGACACAGAAAGACTTTCAGAAAACAGATCAACTGCTTTACTTTCTTTAAGATGAGATGAGGTTTTGCTCAAAACTCTACTAGGGGGGACCCTGCTGCTAGTGCAGTTAAGCACAACAGATTAAACAAAATCCATACAATTCAACCTTGTGAAACGGTCCAATTACTGACCCGGTAATGGGACAGAGGGATAGGCATTAGATATAAATGTATACATACAAACAAGCAATACGTAAGTTAATTTTCTGAAAAACAATTCCAACAGCCTTTTCATGTGTGGTATTTATAGATAACAGGCTTAAGAAGTTGAATATTTAACTACAGAAGCTAAACTATTTCTCCACCCCCACTCCAATTAAAATATCTGTTTCAAAAAAGTCATAGGAATACATTCCAGAGCTGCAATCTGCCTTTCAGATCTGCCAGTCCCCTAAAAGAGCCCCTTATTTGTGCCCATGTGGGACATGCTATCTGTGGATAGAGTTTACTGATGTTAACTTTCCTAAAATGCTTTATGACCACACTGGATGTATGGAGCATAAAGGGAAAATAGTTTCAATGTACAAGAATTTCCCTTTCCTGATAAAGAAATTTCAATCCTTTCCCCACTAACACAGGTCTGAGTAAAAATGAACATGGGCACCTTACCTTCACTGAAGGGAAAAAAAAAAAAAAAAAAAACTAAAATCTTTTTAAAATTACATACGTAGCAATTTCTTCTTTACCACAAATTAAAAGTTCATTCATTCCCTTTGCAAAACTTTTTACTGATATTTGCAATAATGACATTAAGATATCTCAGCATATTTGAAGGACTTTTTAACCAATAGATGAAAACTAGAAATCCATGTTTGGTTTATCCAGAATTCCTCAATCTTTCTGGTGAAGTAGGAGCCTCTATCTTGAAAGTCTACTGTTGCAACCTCAGCCCAGCAAATACCTTAATGCTCACATAGTCAAACAAATGATAAGTGAAAGCAACAGGAAACCTTAAAAGAGAACATCCTCTCAAAAAAGAATGAGAATAATAATCTTAGAAAAGAGAAAGCAATGCAGATTTGGGGTGGGGGAGATTCTGTGGAAGAGAAAAACTTCCTTTCTTTCTCACTCCAAGAACATCATGTTTAAAAAGAAGAGCTCTATATAGAACTGTGGGAATGACTCAACAGGCAATGGAGTGGCAGCCAGTGTGGGCTGCACGCTGCTCTGGAAGGCAGGAGCATTTTCACTGGCCCCTTCTGGCAACTGAGATCTCCAAGTATCTTATGAAAAATGGGTAAATTTCATTTTAGACTGCCTAAGAGTCTGGTCAGGGGTTGGCAACTGAGAGAGAAGCATCCCTAAAAGGTTGAGTCATTCCTTTGTCCCTCTGTGGGCTGTACAATTTGCTGTGTGGGTTTTTTTGTTGTTTTTTTTTTTTTT
>VMDO01002669.1:116161-162195 GCA_007922755.1 Pedetes capensis | reverse complement strand
CTTTGAACTCAGGTGGGATATACTCAAGGTCATACTGTGGCTCTCGTATACTCGTTCTAATTTTCTTCAGCTTCAGTTTGAACTTGCATATGAGAAGTTGATGGTCTGATCCACAGTCAGCACCTGGTCTTGTTTTGACATTTTGTACAGAGCTTTTCCATCGTCTCTTTGCACATATGTAGTCAATTTGATTCCTGTACGTTCCATCTGGTGAAGTCCATGTGTATAGTCTCCGTTTATGATGTTGAAAAAATGTATTTGCAATGAAAAGGTCATTGGTCTGAGAAAATTCTATCATGCGATCTCCAGCTTCGTTTCTGTCACCAAGACCATATTTTCCAACTACTGGGCCTTCTTCTTTGTTTCCAAGCTTTGCATTCCAGTCACCAGTGATTATCAGTATGTCTTGATTGCACGTTTGATCTATTTCAGATTGCAGAAGCTGATAGACGTCTTCCCTTTCTTCATTTGTGGCCTTAGTGGTGGGTGCATAAATTTGAATAATAGTCATATTAACTGGCCTTCCTTGTAGGCGTATGGATATTATTCTATCACTGACAACCTTGTATTTCATGACAGATCTTGAAATGTGCTTTTTGATGATGAATGCAACCCCATTTCTCTTTAGTTTATCATTCCCAGCATAGTAGACCATATGATTGTCTGACTCAAAATGTCCCATGGTGGTCCATTTTAGCTCATTGATGCCTAGAATGTCAATGTTTATGGGCTCCATTTCTCTTGTAACGATTTCTAATTTTCCTAGATTCATACTAAGTATATTCCATGTTCCAATTATTAATGGATGTTTACAGTTGTTTCTCCTCATTTTGAGTCTTGCCACATCAGCAAGTTGAGCACCCTGGGGCTTTACTTCATATCCGTCATCACGGTAGACTCTACTTCGAGGAGGCAACTCTTCCCCAGTAGTCTTTTGAGTGCCTTCCAACCTGGGGGCCTCATTTTCTGGCACTCTGTCTGACAGTGTCTCTTTGCTATACTTAGGGTTTTCAATGGCTAGTTGTTTCGGGAGTGGCTTGCCAGGTCCTACTAAGTAGTGTGTCCTTGTCTGGAAGCTCAGCTGAAAACTTGTCCACCATGGGTAACCTTGCTCATGTCCGAGTTTACAGTGGCAGAGGTCTCAGCCTCATTGCAACACACAAGCCCCCGCAGTGCGGCAAACTGACAGACGTGTGGGGTAATCTTCTTAGGTATATGAACAATGTTTCTTTCAACCATAAGTAAGATGTTAGGGGACTTCTTTTTTAAGATATCTGTTGATCTTGTGGGTTTTGCCTAAGCAAATTAGTGGCTACTTTTCTTATATAGAAGAGCAGATTAGAGAATGCAGACTTTGTATTTTTCCTTTCTTTTTCTCTTTTTTCCCTATGTCTGTATTTTTTGGAAGTAATCTTGGTTTTGGAGTGTGATGGATGAGTGTTATTCAATAAAACTGCTTTGGTTGGGAGAGGCCTTAGGTCATTTCTGAGTTTATTTTAGTTATCTATTCAGATAATCCTGCAGCTGTAGCATTGTAGCATCCAATCCTTTCAGGTCTCAGAAGCTAAGCAGGGTCAGACCTGTGTAGTACTTGGATGGGAGACCGCCTGGGAACACGAGGTGCTGTAGACTTGGGAAAGGGACCTGGCAACCCACTCCCAAAAAGCAATCCACCATTGTAAACCCTATGAGCAGCAGAGAGGCACTGACAATAGTTTTTCACCTGTTGTATCTAGGGTTGCTATGAGGCTGACAGCGACTCCAGGGCACCTAACAACAACAATTCCAATATACTAAGTAACATTAATGATTCTTTTTTACTGAAGCCCAAACAAGTGGGATTCTTAAATCATCTAGAGTATCACCTCCTATTCTATTTACAGCAGAGTTGGGGGTCTTAATTTAAAAAATTTTTTCAGAAAAGTTACTTAAGTAAGCCCACCTTGATACAGGCAATACTGCATTCCAGTGAGGTCCCAGACTCCTAAGTCTAGGCAGTGGGTCTTTGCTTACTAAGCATAAGAGGTGTTAGGTTGTAACTGGATTACCTAGAACATGGAGTCTGTGGCTACTGCTTATGCACTTACTTGGAAGAAGGAGATACATGGAATCTACAATGAAGAAAAAAGAAAATTATGACAAGGGTGAAGAGACAACAACCTAAATTCGTTTCATTACTAAGCTTTCTACAAGTTCCTTGCAGGTACAAGTGATTGCATGGTTTCACAACATATCTTTGCAGTCTTCTTGAACTATTGTGACTCAGAAGAGTCCACTGATGGGAGAGAGAGAGAAGAATTTATACCCTAGTACCTGATTCCCATTGCTCAAAGTACATGTTTCCCATTCAGTATTGACTTTTCCAGGAAATCTGCCTACTTAGCATTACCATTTTCCAAAATATTTCTCTTAAACATGTTTTCACTTCTTAAAATGAAAACTATGGAAGATTTTTGAAATCCTTTGTCATTGGGACTTATTTGGTTTATTGGGACCCCTAAAGAGAAGACTGTTGTTGTTAGGTGCTGTGAAGTCATTTCTGACTCATAGTGACCCTCTGTATCAAAGAAGGAGACACTCCCTGACAATGTGCCATGCCCGGCACTATGTCATTGCTTCTCTGCTATTCATAGGGTTTTTGAAGGCTGTTGTTTGGGGGTTTGTTTTAGGAGTGGGTTGTCAGGTCCTTCTCCCTTTTTTTGTGGTACTGGAGATCAAATCCGGGGCCTGAGGGAGTGCAGAGCAGCACTGTACCAACTGAGCTAAACCCCAGCCCAAAGAAGGGATATTATCTTATAATATTCCACACCAAATGTAGTTCTTAATATTTTTTTCTTACTGATAGAATGAGATGGGGTGTGTATTTCTTTCTTTTTACTAATATCTATTAGTTGTTCATTTGAAAACTCTCATTTTGAGGTCTAAAGAATGTCCTGTTCATGTGTTTATCTTATTCAAGAGTTTCTTTTTTTTTCCTATTCATATAATTTTTGCTTGAAATCAGAATATCTACATTGAAGGAATAGTGTTGAAGACGTGATTGATAATTTCATAACAGCAATTAGCTAAGATCAGTTCCTGTCCATTGAGTAGTCAGTTACGTAAATTTCTAGCTTTAGTTTTGCCTTTCAATAGAAATTTTTAGAAAATAAACAGTTGCCTGATTTATTTATAGACATCTTTTCATCAAAATGAACACCAACTTTTTTCTTTTTTCTTTTTCTTTTTTTTTTTTAGTTTGAATAATTCAAAGGACTCGGAGGTCTTAGACTTGCTGGGGATGAAGTACAAATACTAGGACTATTCAGAAGTCCTCTCACAGATTTTGTTTGTCCCTGAGAGTAGCACCTCCACTTTGGATTTAGTTTCATCCAACCTATAGAAAAAGATTGAACAAGATCCTCCTTAAGTGTTCTCTCCGATTTTCCCTTTGAAGATTTATTTGTTTGGTGGTGCTGGAGATCAAAAACTAAGGTCTCCTGCATGCTAGGCAAACATTTACTACCAAGCTACACCTTCAGCCCCTGAAGACTTTAAATGACTGATCATGTGATTAAATGTTTCCTCCCGGAGAGCACAGGACTTGAAAGCCAGGCTCTGTTCCTTCAAGAATACTGGACTTCTTCCAGGTCCAGTTACTGTTGTAACAATATTTTCCTTAATATTTTGCCCCTGTTATCAGTATCGTTTTTATTCCTAGTGCAGGGAGGTAGACTTCCAGCTTATTTATAACCTGTAAAGCATAGTAAAATTTCAGGAAAACTCCATGCTTAGTTTGTGAAGCCCCATGTATAGTCTTAATTCTTTACTTCTGAACTTTTAGTTTTATAAGAACATTCGTGAAGTGTCGAAACTAAGGAACATGATTAAGATGGTAAGGAGGCAGTTAGTTAAATCTGAAATTGTATGGTTAGTAACATTTTCTTTGGATAAACTTGATATGAATTAATAACACAGAGGAGTGCGCCCATAAATGGCATGGAATTAGCCTCATGTCTAAGTTTCTTTTCTCCAGCTAGACCTCAACAAGGAGACATGGTTTTCATTGGCAGTCACTACGTTGTGAAAGGGATATTGTCATCTGGAAAAGATCAGCCACAATGGCAAAGTGCTTGACACTGAGTCTCATGAGGAGTTGTTAAAAGAAGTTGTGATGTGACTATAAGGAGACAGTAAGCAGGGGCCCCAGAGTAAGAGTTCAGGGACTCCAGGGAACAGAAGTGAAGCAAGACACAGAACTTAGAAAGAGGCAGTTTTCCTTTTAATGTATGGAAACAGTTTTGTCACAACGTGACACAGGATAGAATGTGTTTTCTTAGAAAGGGGTCAGCTTCTTCCCTGTAGAGGGTGTTTGACCCCTGAGATGTTCAAGGATCAGTTTGTGGTGTAACTAGTTGATCTTCCCTTCTAACCTAAAGACTATTTTGATATGCTGCTGGACATTCCTGACTTCCCACAGTCCTCTTAATATTGAATTAAAAGGTAAAACAGAACATGGAATAAAATAAAAATTAAGACATTCTCATCACTCAAAAATGTACAGATTTTTATGGTTCCTTCAAGTATTTTTAACCTTTTATAATATATACATATAGAAAAATATGCATGTCATAAATGTAAAGTTCAATGATACTTTTCCAAACTGAACACTTTTGTGTCAAACACACCCAGATCGAGAAACAAAAATTCATAGGTCTCCCAGGTTGCCTCCTTTCACGATTTCTAACAGCTTAGATTAGTTTTGCCTTTTTTTGTACTCTTTTATATAGAAAAGGAACCATATTGAATTATCAGGTATTTTTAATCAATATTTTTCTTTTTTTTTTTGAGTCAGGCTTAAATAGCTTTGTTCTTTATTATCAGCAGACATATATATATATATATATATATATATATATATATGTCTAGTCTTACAACATAAAGTTGTCATAGGCAGAATTTTAATAACCATGTGATCAATGTTCTGACTTTGTAAATTTAGGTTGTTTTTAGTTTCTAACTATTATAGTTTTTGGCAGGTAGCTTTCATATCCCTTCTACCCTCATTTCTCCATTCCTGTTCCACTTAGTATTTCATATTGATTTCTGTATGTGGAGCTGTTAAATCAAATAGTGCAATGCATTTTTAAAACATTGGATTCATTTAATGAGAATTTTATTCCAAAGCTACCAAATTATATTTCTATTTGTAATGCACAATATTTAACCATATGCTTGTAGTTTTTTTAAATGTGCTAATTTTATAAGAATTTTTTACTACATATTAATCAAAGAGTTCCAGAAACTCTGTAAGTTGATGAAAATGTAACCAAAAGTGATGTAATAGTTGCACAATGGAAAAAGTAAATGCTGTATTACTCTATACCCCATCAACATTTATCAATAAAGGAAAAAAAGGGAAAAAAGAAACAAAATGAAGGAAGGCAAATTTTAAAAAAAGAGTATTTTTTCTTAAATTATTAATGAGGCAACATTTGTTTACATATTTGTAAAACAGTTATACAATGTATTTGGTACATGTAGTCAGCCTCTGTGCTGCATTTTATGCTTCCTTAAACTGACACAGCACTAAAACCATATGATGTAATATTGGGCATATTACTTCATGTCTTTGTTTCTCAGTTTTCCCATCTGAAAAATGAGAATAATTATAATGATATTGTTATTATGTTGTTGTTGTTGTTACATGCCATTGAATCAGATCCAACTCATAATGACTCTCATAGAGTTTTCAATGGCTTGATTGTTTTGAGATTGCTTTGGGAGTGAATTGCCAAGTCTTTCTCCCATTTTAGTGGTGCTGGGGATTGAACCTGGATCCTCAGAGAGTACAGAGCATGTACTCTACCAACTAGCTAAAACCCAGCCCTATTATTATTATTATTATATTAATATTATAATTATAATAATATATTGTGTATTTATATTATATTTAATAAGTTTTCATTACTTGTTATGGAAATATTGAAAAAAGTAAAAAACATTGGATTTCTTGCTTTTATAACAATTATTTGGAGGGCTGGGGAGTGAAATGTTTCATCCTATGTATATGATTAAATCTATGAGGTGTGATATGGTAGTTACTAGCTCTGACTATTTAAATTTTAATTTAAATCTAATAATAAAATACAAAAAATTAGTCTGTTTTCTACGAACTACATTTTAAGTGATCAGTAGCCACACATGGAAAGTATTGCGATATTATAGAACATTTCCAAACTTGCAACACTTGTATAGTGTTGATCTAAATGATTCTACATATTGGAAGTTTAGGAGGGATTTATTGGCTAAGGACGACAAAGTATTGAGATGTGCTTTGAGAACTTTTGCAAGTTTTAGTGCAAAGAACCTTTTCTTTAAAATATTGATAATTGATGAAACATTGAGATATCATATTTTCAATTGATTTTATAGATATTCATCAACATAGCAACAGGCAGATATGTCATTCACTGTAAAGACAGGTGAACACTTGCTATATTTATTTTATAATCAAGAGGATTAAGATACCCTCCACAACCCAACACCTTAACTATCAGAGCAACAATGGCTGCAAGTGTTGGAATCTTTTTTTGGGAATTCTGCTTCTAGAAACATGTCTCCTCACCTTTATACCCTTGTGAATTTGGAATGAACTGCTCTTGTGGGTACTTTGGAATTAGGGAAGCTTGAGAAAAGGTTCTTTGAGCTTGACATACTACTCTAATTTTAGATTTTTTTTTTCCTGGTCCAGGGCTGAACAAGTGCTCTCCCAATGTACTGTGCTCCCAAACTATTTTTTATTTTTTATTTTGCAACAGGTTCTCACTAGGTTGCACAGACTGCCTCTGGCCTCCCATGTTGCTGGAATTATAGGCATATTCCATAGTGCCTGACTTCAGCTCTAATTTGGGGCTAAAAGAGCTTTACTATGAAAAACAAAACAAAAGAAAAAAATGATCAACAAACTAGAATCCAAGTAGATGCCATGATCTTGTATTGGATTTTTATAAAATGGAATCAGAAGGCATGGCGTGATACTCTGTGGGAATTTGTTATTTTAAGAATGTATTTGACTGAAATTTAAATTAAAATAAAATCAGGAATATATTTTCCCCTTTAGGGACAAGCAGAAATTAAACCTAGTTGAATTTTATTTCTAGGGTACTCTGCTTTTATCTTCATCCATTAGAACCTAGGATCTTGTATTTGGTTTGAGACCAAGGTGAGTGAGTGGAAGCTGGTGTGAGAAACTCCACAGTGAGTTAGTTGGAACCATTTGATGTTATGTGCAGAAAAGCTCATATGTCTTAGTTAAGACTATGTAAGATAAACTGGACCCTCTGAGTGAGGTGGCCCCAAAGCTTGGATTTAATCCTCCTGTGTGATTGCTTTCACAAGTCTTTTCAGGAGCCTAAGTACCATAAAATGCTATCACATAAGCCTTCATTCCAAAGAGTGTGTGTGTCAGCTCATGTCAAGAGCTTTTAGCATAGAACAATGTGTTTACAGCCATAATCTAATAAACAGATAATCTTGTTGGGTTTTGTCTAAGTAATATAATGTCTTTATCAAACTATTTCCTGCACCTTGAGCTCTATTCAGAAAGAAAGGGTGCTGCGTGGGAATGTGTGTATGTTTTCTCTTAGTAGGAGGGCATCTACCTCCTGTGACTCAATGCTTTGTTTTTCTCTTCTGTGTGGCTCCAATTGTTTATGGTGGGAATTTTTTATCTAGGTAATTTGGTCTGTTACTTGATTTTTATTGTAGAGGATGAAAATGTATACACCTTAATTTCAGAAATATTGTTGCATCACCATCTCAGTGAACAATGGCCAGGTTGGACAGTTCTCACTTGTTTTCATGCCTTTCTACCAAACCTTTAACACACCCATTAAAATGAGTGAGCTGCTTCCATGAAGTGGGGGTCACGGTCAGCCATTGCTACTGCACGCATTACTGCTTTTGCCTATTCCTATCTAGAGAATTATTTTTATGTGTAACACTCGGTAAGCTCCTACTTGCAGTTATGATAACTGCCTTGTCATAGGATTTGTCGGTATTTTCTGTCTGTCCCCATTACAAACACAACTGAGTCTCCTATTGCTACTAATTGGTTCTTGTGCTTTGAGTCATGTGGAATTATAAACCATCAGTGTCGGAAAGGCCTTCCAAAAGCCATTAAGCAGGTTCCTTACATTTATAAAGCTGAAATCTCCTTTCTAATAGTCATGTCAAGTAGTCTTGACTCTGCTAGAATACTTGAGTTATTTGGCATTCTCACACTCTCAAACCAGGTAATTTCTATTTAGTTTTCACTGTTATGCCTCAGGATTTGTAAATGCAGATATGCTTGATTGATATGCCATTGTTGATATGTTCCTGTGAAATTCTTTATGGTTTTCCCAAACAAATTTGTAACTTTTCTTTTTGTATCATAATAACAGTACAAGCTCATATCTTTATGTTTAGTATCAGATATATTTTTATCTGATGAGCTAAATAAACTTGAAATGATTTCTGTCATCTTAGGTATATGCTGTGTATAGCTCCACCTTTTTGGTAAATCCTGACACTCATTTTTTCAATGTAATAGATTTGATCAGCCTCCTTTTTAAGGTATTGCTAGGTAAATCATCAAAACTGCTTTGCATTAACATTTGTCATTCTCTATATAAAATTCAAAAACATGAAGTAGTTTTCTCTGGCCTTAGCTCTGGTGTGGGCCATGCTGTGCATTCTCCTAATTTTCTGAAGATTACTTTTTTTATCCATAAAATGGAGCTAATAAAAGCAGTTCCACAGGGAGAGTATATAACCACCTTAGCTGAAATTCCAACTCAAGCTTGCTTCCTGAAATTCCTCCATTTAGTATCTAATATGGATTTTTTTCTAAATGTGGTAGCAAGATGATAGTTACACAAAGAAAAGAACAATGTGTGTGGAGCAAAATAGAACTACTTTAAATCACATGTTTAAATTTAGAAAACTATGCTGACGTATGAAGGATCTCTCAGAAAATGATATTAAATCCCACACAGAACCTACCATGAATATAAGAGCTTCTCTTCTTGTCCATATTTGCCCCCATACTGATGCACTATTACCCCTCTGATCTTTTCAGCACTTTGTGCAGACTTTTCTTTGTGGCAAGCAGAATGGTGGCTCACAAAGATGCCCCTGTCCTAATCTCTGCAACCCGTGAAGATGTTGGATTACATTGTTGTTGTTGTTAGGTGCCGTCGAGTCAGTATCCGACTCATAGCGACCCTCATAGGGTTTTCAATGGCTGAGTGCTTTGGGATTGCCTTGGGAGTGGATTGCCAGGCCCTTCTCCTGTTTTTGCGGTGCTGGGAATTGAACTCGGGGCCTCAGAGACTGCAGCACAGCACTCTACTCACTGAGCTAAATCCCAGCCCAATTGGATTACATAGCAAAGGGGAATTAATGATGGAAATGGAGCTAAAGTTGGCAGTCATAGAATCAGAGCCAGGGAGATTATCCTGGAGTTATATGGGTGAGCCTTATGTTATCACAAGGGTCCTTAAAAGTGGAAGAGGGAAACAGAAGAGGTGCTTACATTGATATGATTTGAGAAAAATCTCAATGACCCCTTGATGGCTTTGAAGATGGAGGGAGGGAGCCATGAGCCAAGGGATGCATGAAGCAAGGAAATGAATTCTCTGTAGAAATTCCAGAAGGAAAGCATACCTGTAGACACTTTGATTTTAGTTTACTGATACTCATGATAGACTTCTGATTCACAGAACTATAAAACATAAGTTTGTTTGCTTCAAACTATGCTGTTGTGGTAATTTGGTGCAAAAACAATGGCAGACTAACACAATGTTATATTGAAATTATTTGTTTATATGTCTGTTCCCCCTTTGGAAAATGAATTCCTCAAGGTCAACAATGTTTCTTTAAAACAAAAATCATCTCAGCACAGTTCAACATGAAAGGAACATAAAATCTATAGTGAAGTAGTATTTACAAAGTGTATACGCTCCTACTGCCTAAGACTGCTGTAGATATTTTGCTTTGAAAATTCTTCTTATTCACTGGAAACACTGTATAAACTTTTGCATATTAATTGTGTTCATCTACAAAATGAATTTGTGGACTATGAATTTGTGGACAATGAATTTGTTCAACAAGCCTTTCTGTAAGTCCAAATAGTAAATATTTTAGGCTTTGTAGGCAAAGTGGTGTTTGTCACAACTTCTCAGTTCTACCAGCAGAATGCAAAAACAGCTACGGGCAATAAATAAATCAATGACCATCCTGTGCTCCAATACAACTTTATTTCTAAAAGCAGCATGTGGGTAGGATTTGGCTACTCAGTCATTGTTTGCTAACCCCTTGAACTGTCAAACCTTCTTATTTCTGTTCTAATTTCCTTCACATCTGACTATTCTGTGAGTTTATAAAGTTGTATCATTAGTGTCCATTAAACTAAGGAAGTGTCAGGAGGACTTGGAGTGGTAACTCAAGTGACAGGATTGGTCTGTTTATAAGAAGCTGCATAATATTGCAGTTTCAAGTGCCAGGAAGAAAACTGCCACCATGTCCTTGGCAAATGGACCTGGGACAAATGCTCTTAAGGATGAGACATAAGGAGATCCTTGAATGCCAAGGCTGAGCTCATAGAACTTGAAACTCAAAGAACTGCAACTATTGTTGGAGGAATACAAGGGAGCAATAAATCTATCCTGCTCAGGAACGAAAGACCTTCCCAGGCTGCTGGCCAAATGAAGCAGGAGGAAGGAACAAGTTCCACGCTCAGCTAAATGATGTCTTTCGGCAAGCAGACTAGGTCTGCGAAAATAGCAGGTACCTGAACTTCTGCCCAGAACACGTCACCAACCTTGAAATTTGGGATTGTCTTCCATCACATGACCTCCTGGTCTGGGCGGGGGGGGGGCGAAGAAAACAAAGAGAATGAAATATAAAGAATGACGTTTTTCTTGGACAGCTTCCCTACGGACAAAACTTGAGTTTTTAAGAGATCACCTTACTTTCTGAACTCTTTATTCCAGCTCAAAAACCATAGCTCTTGAATGATGAGCCTCCTTCAGAGGTCTGTTGAACTTTCCTGTTGGATGTGGGACTTACCCATTTTAGATGTGAGTGTGTGGGTTTAGGTAGCAAGGCTGACAAAGAAGAGCTCATCCACAACTGAGCAAACAGGCCTGGTTGTGATAGTTGTCATTGTTTTTTTGACTTAGCTGTATCACTGGAATTTGAGGACAAAACTACGCTCTTTAATTCCTAGGCTACAATTGCTTGTTTGTTTTGTAAATTATGTAAGAACAGTTTATCCATTAGTTTAAAAAAGTGACCTTATATGCTCCTTGGCCAGGGAAATGGTGGTTTGATCAGTTGCAGAAGGACTTGTGTGGAAAGTCAGTGCTGCTCCAGGGCTCATCATGCTGTTCCTTTCCCGGACCTCTGAACATCCCAGGGAAACACAGTGCCGGCTTCTTTGGCTGCTAGGACTTCATTTCACTATTGTTTTTGTTAAGCTCTTTTGCTTTTCTCTCTCTCTTTTTGGCTTTGCTGTCAACTCTTTGGAAACATGGTGGACTAAGAGCCATGTGGAATATAGTGTATACTTAATGACACTTTGTATTTCAGTTTCTAAATGTTTTTGAAGGAAGAGTTTATCATTAAATCACATAGGGCATCATCTCACAATAAAAATAACTTCTATATATGTAGGAAATTATAGTTTTAGAAGGATTTTTAAATTTATCTCCCTTGGTTGGCACAGTTCTGGGCAATATAAAAGACTAGCTCTTTTAATCACATTTTATAAAGAAATGGAAACTCAGAAATTTTATGATTTGCCCAAGTTCATACAGCTAGTCTATGGTTGTGCTTGGGTCTGACTAGAAGTGACACATTTCAATATCACAGTGCCATTTCTTTTATATTTAAGTCACAATTGAGTTAGAGGTATTCCTTTTGTAGAGATCATCCTATCAGAATTTTCTATTGTCTCTTTGTCTGCCTGTCTGTCTCTCTCTAACACCTGCACTCACTCATGCGCGTGCGCACACACATATCTTGAGACTGGTAACCACACAAATTCATCAAGTTCGCCAGTTCTTCCTTTAGAGACAAACTTGCTTGGTTGGGCTTCAACTTGTGAAGAATCCATGCATATATACACTCAGCAAATATTTTTTCAACTTCATTTCAACTCTGGGAGGCATTAGAAGAGGTACTATTGGGATAGAAAGTGAATTATACATGATATCTATCCCAAGGAGCACATAGTACCTTGAGGTAAATGACTCATGTGTTTGCCACAAGATCCACCTTGATAAATGCTATAGAGGTGCTATAGAGGACTAGAGGTAGAAAGAAACATTTTTTCTGGGGGTAGCCAAGGATAGCTGTGTACGGTGGCAGGGGACCTTGTCCTCAAAGAGTACCTTAATTACAGATATGAAGAAATTATGGACAGGGATGTCTTAATGTAGAGAAAGGCATGAATATACACTTGGGGGTTAGGAAATAAGAGGAAGCAATTTTGCAGATTACTGGGTATGTGGCTTAGAAAAAGTGACCATTCTTGAAAAAGAAGTCAAGAGAGCAATCCCATTCATACTTGATACAAAAATTTAAAATATCTAGGAATAAATTTAACCAAGGAAATGAAAGTCCTGCACAATGAAAATTATAATACTCCAATGAAAGAAATTCCAGAGGATACACATGAAGGAAATATATTTCATGTTCACAGGTTGAAAGAACATTATTAAAATGATGATACTATTTAAAGCAATCTACAGATTCAATGCAGTCCTCATCAAAATACCGATGACATTCTTTGCAGAAATAGAGAATAAATTCTAAAATTCATATGGAGCTGCAAAAGAGCCAATGCATCACAATACTTCAAAACATACTGCAAAGCTGTTAGTAACAAAACCAGAATGACACTGGCATAAAAGTCAAGGCAAAGATCAAATGGAACAGGATAGAAAATCCAGAAATTACTCCATATACAGGCAGCCAAGTGATTTTTGACAAAACTGTGAAGAACATACATTAGAGAAGAGACAGTCTCTTCAATAAATGGTGCTGGGGAAATTGGATATATATGTGCAAGAGAAAGAAACTGGATTCTTTACCTCTCACCATACTAAAAAATCAACTCAAAATAGATCAAAGACCCAAACAAAAGACCTGAAACTATGGAACTACTAGCAAAAACCTAGGAGAAATACTTTAAGACCTTGATGTAGGCAAAGAGGTTTTTTGTTTGTTTGTTTGTTTCTTTGTTCTGGATAAGACCCTGAAAGCACAGATAATAAATGTAAAAATAGACAAATGGAATTATATTAAACTGAGAGGCTTCTGCACGGCAAAGGAAACAATCCACAAATTGAAGAGACAGCCAGGAGAATGAGAGAAAATATATGCAAAATACTTTATGAGACAAGGTATTCATATCTGTAACATATAAGGAACTCAAACAACTCTACAGCAACAATACAACTAATCCAATTAAACATTGGAAATGATCTGACTAGATATTTTTCAAAAAAAGACATACAAGTGCTCAACAAGTATATGAAAGAATATTCAACATCTTTAATCACCAGGGAAATGCAAATCAGAACTATAATGAAATATTATCTCACCCAGTTAAAATGAATGTCAAAAAGATAAAAAAAAATAACAAATGATGGTGAGGATTGGGAAAACGAGGAATGCATATAATGTTGTTGTGAATGTAAATTAATACAACCATTAAGGAAAGCAATATGAAGATTCCTCAAATACTTAAAAAAAGACCTAACAATCCCGTTATCATATATATATATATATATACTCAAAGGAAATGAAATAATGATTTGTAATTGCCAAGATATGGGATCAGCCAAAAGGCCCATCACTGGATAGAGAAGGAAAATGCTGGATGCATACATAATAGAGCAATATTACTCCATAAAAAGAATGTAATCATGTCATTTTTGGTAACCTGATTGTTGGTTATCATATTAAGTAATATAAGTGACACTTAGGAAGACAAACATATGTTCTCACTCATATGCATCAACCAAAAAACCCAATCTCACAGAAAAGAATGGAATAGTGGTCCCGAGAATCTGTGAATGGTCAAGGGAAAGGGGGATGGACTGAGATCAGAAGAAGGGCATCAAAGCACAATTAGTAGGGAGGAATTCATTCTAATTATTTTATAGCACAGTAGGGTTAACTGTAGTCTACAACTGTCTATGATATATTTCAAAACAGATAGAAGAGTCCAAAGATTTTCAACACATAGAAGGGATTAATACCTGAGGAGAGGCAAATGCTAATTACCCTGATTTGATCATTACCCATTGTATACACATAGTACATTATAATATGTACCATATGAATATGTACTAAAATGTACTAAATTGGAAAAAAAAAAAAAAAAGATGAGCATTCTGAAACTTAAAACTTCCAGAGGCACTGTTTGCGGCCAGAAATCTCAAAACATACATCCTGATGAGAGCATTCTAGTGGGTGTGTAGTGGACAGAGCTTGTCAGATTTCTTTCTATTTCCACATAGCAGGCTCATCCAGGTAAAAGACTCCTTCCAGCCAGAGTCAGATCTTGCCAAATCTTGGGAGGCCCCAGCAAGGACTTTACTAATACTCCAATACTCAGAAGCCATAATTCTCCAAAACTCCAGCATAATTGGCATAGAATCAATTGGCCACATATGGGAGGATTTATTTCTGTGCCTCTCTATTCTATCCTTTGGTCTCTATCCTATTGCCAGTACCACACTGTTTTGATTGCTGTAGCTTTGTGAAGAGTTGTGAAATTAGAAGGGAGAGTCCTTCAACTTTGTCCTTTGTTAAGATTGTTTTGGTTATTTGGACAAGGGTGGGGTGTCAATGGAAGTTTTCAATTTGGCAGTGGTGTCCTGTCGAAGATGCTTTGGAAAGGACTAGATTAGGAAGAATGGAGACCATTTAGATTCTTTCTTTAGTTTAAATATGAGGTAACGATGCATTAAGTATTTTTCTGCCATTGGAGATGATAAAAATAAATGAATTGGAAAATTTTGGTGTAATTTAATATGACTTGTACTCAGAATGTGTGGCTTGGACAAATAGGAAAGATGTTTTCAGTGCTTTTAATTTGGAGACTTGTGGTGAAATAAATAGAAAAATAGAAGAAACAAGAGTTCAGCAGTTCAGTGGGCCAGTGTATCTGAATTCAGTTTTGAGCACTGAGCTATAGATTCAGTTGGTGATGCTCAGCCAGCAATCAGAAATGTAGACATGGAATCAACAAGCTCCATGATAGAGCTAGGTCTCATGTCACTTGTACATGGTATATTCATTTAGAATTGCTTTTTAAGTGTAACACATTTATGGTTACCATGGTGGCAAGAGCCACATAGAGGAGAGTGGTTGGGGACAGTGGCAAAAATGAAGATCTGCTTAAAGACAGTTTCAGGAAGCTCCTGTGAGAGGAAACAGTGCTAGATGGCTGTTGATGTGTCTTATTTTGAAGTGACTATTATTGCTAGGGTTTGTAATCCTTAGCCTTCATCTCTTAGAGCCTAATGTTCCTGTTCTCCAGCTGAGAGAGACTAATTCACCATCTTGTATTGTAAACACTCACTCATTTTAACTGATTACACCTCCAATGATTCTCAAATCACTGAAATTACTAATTGCTATTCCTTACACATCAAAGAATGAATCCTGAATAATTAACCCCAAATAAAATTAGATGAATTGGCCCTTTTAATTAGAGTCCCTGCTGCTGTTTGTTCTAAGCTTCCTTTTTTACTGTTAAGAGACTTTTAGAATGATTAAAACTGTTTAAGACTTAAACAGCCAGTGACCTTTTAATACAATATAAATCCATGAAAGCAGTATTTCAGCGAGCAGGTGGTGAAGTAAATTTTTAGAGCAAGTACCTGTCAGCTCCAGTATTCCTGCGGGGGGAAAAATACATGCCAAAAAACAGCCACCTTGAAATAAGTGTCTCTATTTGATTATTTTTAAAGCATTTATGCATTTGCTAAGCTTCAGACTTGATGAAATAAATGGCAGAGTAGAAGGAGAGTGAGTAATGGTTGGCATCATCTTACATAAATAGTAACAAGAATTTCTCAGGGAGAAGAATTTGAAGTGCTTGAAAGATGAAGACTAGAGAAATTTCGCAGAAGGCCCTTGGCCTCATGTAAGTATTCTTGTCCTGGGAACTTTCTGGAAGCAGAGGAATGGGTCCCAACATTGGGAAAAAGGAAGCCTTGTGGGACCTCATTGCTTCTGGTCATTGAGCTCAGCTTAGCAGCCTATCTGTGCTGTAGCCACCCTGTGTCTCTTGCGTTACTGCTCAACTACTGTAAGGCTCTGCAATTCTCTCCTTCACAGTCTTCTGGTGTTGGAGGTGTAGAACAGGTTCCTCATTCTCTAGAGGTTTCAGTTTCTCACACTAAATCTGCCATGTACTGGGGTAAATTGTCTTCAGTTGGAAGTTAGGAGTTCCAGGGTCACAGTGAGTTTCTTGGTATTAACTCTCTACTATTTTGGCTATTTACCACACTGGTGGGGAATGTCTTTGTCTAGAACATGAAGCACTTGGACTAGTTCAATGACTTCTTTTTCCTTAAAATTTAAAAATTAATTTTGGCTTTCATTCTGAAATAATTTCATACTGCACAGGAACATTGAAACAATAAATCCAAAAGATTGTTGTTGTTGTCATTGTTAAGTGCCATCAGGTGGAGTACAACTCATAGCAAATCTATGTATAACAGAATGAAACACTCTCCATCACTGTGTCATGCCCAGCCCTATGACAGTGCTTCTCTGTTATTCATCAGATTTTCAGTGGCCAATTGTTTTGGGATTGTTTGGGAAGTAGGCTGCCAGGTCTTTCTCCCATTTTGGTGGAACTGGGATGGAACCCACGGCCTCAGAGAGCAAAGATCATGCACTCTACCAACTGAGCTAAACCCCAGCTCTATTGAAATAATAAATAAATACAAAAGAAAATCATGTAGTTTTCATGCAGTCTTTGTAAATGCTGACATATTGTATAACTGTAGTAGAATTACCAGATTCTAGTAAATAACACTGACACCATACAGCTTTCTCACATGTGGGTCATATTCATATTTCATTAGTTATTCTACTAATCCATGGCTGGGGTTCAGCTCAGCTGGTATACTGTCTCTCTGCACTCTCTGAGGCCCTGGGTTCGATCCTCAGCACAGCAAAACTGGGTGAAGGATGTGGCAGCCCACTACTGAAACAGTCCAGAAACCATCAGCCATCAAAACCCTGTGCATGTCCCTATGAGCTGGACCTGACTGGACGGCACCTAACAACAACAATGTCCTACTAATCTCTCTTTTCTGATCTTGGATCCTAGCCAGAATCACATTTCATTTAGTTGCCATGTCTCCTTAGTCATCTGTAATCTCATAGTTTTCCCGTCTTTCTTTCTCCTGTCTGTCAGTGATGCTTATTCAATGACTTACATCAGAATCATCCAGGGACCCTTGTACCATACTTGTGTCTGGGTCTCACCTGCAAAGATTCTGATTTAAGATTTAAAAAATTTAGAGTGAGGACTGACTGTCTATAGTCGAATCCCCATGAGAATCTAGTGCCTCTCTTCCTACTCTCTTCCTTAAAATTGCCACATCACACCACCCTTGGTTAAAAGTCAGATTATTTCAACACCCTGAGCATTAGCATCTTGGGATTCATCCATGTATCTCCCTTGCCTTCCTTTAATCCCTGCTCCTTCTGTATTTCCATCTCTTCTGTGTGGAATGAAAGGTGACTCTCCAAATTTGCTGAGGGATTTGGAGGAGTTTCTACATACACTATGCAATATACAAATTGTTAAGAGCTACCCTCAGATCTTTCACTGCATAAGAAAGATCAAATACAGTTCAGATGGTTGCAGTGTTTCTGGAGGTTGGGGTACCCCCAAGTCCACAGGTAGCTTAGAGATGAGGACGCAGTTACAGTATTTTGAAGACATCTTCTCAGTAAAATAATTTGCAAACAAACAAGCCAACACTACAACAAACAACTACAGAGCTGTTTCAAGACTGATGTTGCTACCTACCCAGCTGTTAGCATCATGGAGCACCTATGACCCACCAATATTTGACTGCAGGGCTGTCTAAGTACTGTTCTACCTTATATTAATAATTAGAAAGGGGTCAATTTGACTATAGAAAAAGTAGATGTGTTCATTCTGTCAGATTTCAATTCAGTTTAATATATAGTGTTACTAATAATTTATAATAATATTTTTGCTCTGGACTAAGCATTACCTGGGGCTGGAATTTAGCTCAGTTGGTAGAGCACCTCTCTGAAGTCTTTGAGGTCTAGGGTTCAATTCCCAGCACCGCAAACATAGGAGAAGGATGTGGCAATCCACTCCTGGGGCAATCCTGAAATAGTCAGCCATTGAAAGCCCTATGAGGGTTGCTATGAGTTGGACATGACTTGACGACACCTAACAACAACAACAACCAGCATCACCTATATATTCTATGTTGTTGTTGTTGTCATTAGGTGCTGTCGAGTCGGTGTCCCACTCATAGTGGTCCTAAGTACAACAGGGGAAACAGTATTGTCAGTGCTTCTCTGCTATTCATAGGATTTTCAGTGGTTGATTGTGTTTTAGGAGTAGGTTGCCAGGTCCTTCTCCCAAGCCTACAGCATCTGGTGTTCCCAGGTGGTCTCCCAACCAAGCAATAACCAGGCCCAACTCTGCTTAGCTTCTGAGATCTGATGGGATCGGATGCCATAGTGGTATGGCTGCAGGTATATATTCTTTGAAGAGACTAGTAAAGCAAGAAGGCTCTTCTCTGAAATCTCATAATCTAGTAGGAGAACCAATAGATATGCAGTGAACCTAAGTGGAATATATGCTATAACACAGTTAAGTCAGGAAGGAACAATTCATTGTTATTGGCAATGAGGATGGTTCACTCAATAGCCAGAAATAGCAGGAGTGAAATGAGTTAAGTGACCAATTTAAAGTGTTTTTTTTTATCATGAAACCACGCTCTCTGGGCGTTGAAGCTGTCTTTGGAAGGAAGGTAAGCTTCTGTCCTCAATGGCCAGCACCAGTGATGTCCTGTCTCTAAAGGGAAGGATGTCAGTGGTAAATTAAGATTTTTTTGTTTGTTTCCATAGGTATCCAAAACATGAATTGTTAATTTTTATTTCATTTTTATAAATAGAATTTCCCTTTCTAGTATTTGGGCTGAAGATATCTCAATAGCCAGTAGAAGATTGAGGCATCAAGCTCAACTCCTTGCCCTATTTATTTTCATTGCCCACTTTTGGAAATCAAAATATATGATGTGGTTTGTTGTTTGCATAGCAATTATATGGTTTTTTTTTTTAAGACAAATAACACTTGGTGGTTTCAAATTGGTATTTGGTTCATGTTCATTTTCAGAACCAGACTCTTCTTTTTTTCATATTATTTGAAACCCATTCATTGTTGTCAACTGAGAAATTGAATCTGTTATCTAACAAATGTAAACCACAGTGTGTGATAAAGAAATATAATATGCCTAGGTGTAATGCACTATGGTGTTTCACCTTTG
Source organism: Pedetes capensis (assembly GCA_007922755.1). NCBI lineage: Eukaryota > Metazoa > Chordata > Mammalia > Rodentia > Pedetidae > Pedetes > Pedetes capensis. The sequence continues at coordinate 142,600 of VMDO01002669.1, read as the reverse complement.
TACAGAGTATTTATCTGTACTTAAATGAAGGAACTGTTGAATTCAATCAAGTCTCCAAGATTCTGTATTAGCTAAGCCTGGAGTCAAATTGTGCAATTTAAAATCAGAGAGACATCATCCTTTTTAAAGATTATAATTCTTTTTGCTTTTAATTTGAGAATCTCAAAGAGCATTTCAAGCTAAGATATTTAGAAAGATGACAGCACATTAAATTTTAGCTTGGGTAAATATAGTGATGCATTAAAATTAAACACTGGGTTTGAGTAGATTCTGCGATTCATCTCAAAATATCTTCCTTTTGATTCTTAAAAAATGCAAGCTATAATTCATACTTATTTCATAGTAATTAAGACAAAAGGAGAGGATATACAAAACAACACTTATTATTCCATAAGCTATAGACACCCTCTATTAGCATACAGATTTATAGAAAAATAGGACTACATCATAAGCACTATATGGTAGTCCTTTTTATCTCCCACTTATTAATTTATCAGTGTTTCATGTTCTTCCCCCAGATACCCTATGACTCACTCTCTCACTAGATTGAAGTCTTTGCCCAAATGCCACCTTGGTGAAGCATTTCTCAACTCTCTTCTTTAAAACTGTAGCATCCCACCACTACCTAGCAGTTCCATGTCACTTCCTTGATTATATTTCTTTATAGTACTTATTACCATTTCATTATCGTATTTTATGGGGGTAGCGGGTAGTACCTGAGAGTTGTACCCAGGGCCTTATACATAGTTTAAGTGCGGCTCAGTTTTTATATTTATTTATTTTTTTTGAGACAGTCTTGCTAAGTTACACAGGCTGCCTCTGGCCTCAAATTTGCAATTCTCCTACCTTAACCTCTGGAGTTGCTGGGATTACAGGCTTTTGCCACCATCTGGTTTATTTATTTCTTAATTATCCTTCTCCTTCTGCTTAGTGTGAATTCCACTGGGGAAGCACTTTTCTTTGTTTTATTTATTTGTTTGTATGTTTCCCCCTCCCCCAGGGTCTAGAATAGTGCCTAGAATAGTGACCCATTGAAGGCACTCTGAATTTCAGATAAAGGTGATGAACATCACCATTTTGTTGACTACTGTGCTTTGCACTGTGTAATTGACTGCAGTTCATTTTTTAATCAATACCATATTGATGAGCATTCCAATGTTTTCTATTACAGGGCATCATGATGAAGATTTTATAATATGCTTTGATACATACTCTTCATTTACTTTTTAGGATAACTTATTAAAAGTGATATTGCAGAATTAAAGTTTGTAAATATTCTCGAGGATTTGATAACTTTTACCAAACTTTCTTGAGGAATGTTTTCTCTAGTAGCATGTGTACTAGGAGCACACAAGAGGGCTGGTTTCCCTGCATCATCTGTAATACTGTATTTCATCATTGTTTTTAAGTTATTCATTATTTTTAATAGACACATCAGACTTGTACAATCTCATATAATGATGTATAATGTGATCTTTTGATACATGTATATCTATTTGTAAGATCAAAACAGGATAATTAACCAGACATGGTGGCTCATACCTGTAATCCCAGCACCTTGGGAGATGGGGACAGAAGGATTGCAAGTTCAAGCCTAGGAGCAGACTGTGTAATTTAGCGAGACCCTGTCTCAAAAAGTCAACAAATGGACGAGAGGTGCAGCTCAGTTGTACAGCACTTGCAAAGCAAGCACAAGGCCTTGGATTAAAGCCTGACAGTACCCCGGTGGGAAAAAAACCCAGGAAAATTAGCATATTTAGCATCTGAAACATTTTTTATTTATTTGCTATCAGTATTTTTAATCTTGGTCCTTCCTTGTATATAACATTGTTTTTAGATTAGTACCAGAAAGTAAGAATGGAAGAACAATACAGAGCTAACTTTCCTAATGTATAGTCATATATATCTTACTATATATATCTGAACATATCTGAATATCTATATCTATATAGATAGAGAGATACACATACATATATACACACATATATATTTCTATGGAAATAGAAAATGAGAGCCTGAGTCTAGAGGTGTTTAGCAGGGTAACTAGAATTTAAGTCAAGGTTACGTATCTTCTCATTTACAAGGGAAGATGTATCATGTAAAGGGGCAGGTTGCTATTTTGATGGCCATGATATCAGGCAACCAGAAATTCCATGCTTGCCCTCATAATGAGCACATCTTCCAGAGAACTCAAAGGGGTTGCACAGTCAAAGAATAGTAGCAAAACTGGAATCCTGGTGCTGTTTTATCCACAGTTGTACATGTGCTTGCTCTCCCTGTGCGACAAAGGTCTGTGGTTGCACTGAGATGGGGCACAGGCTTTGGCTTTAAGAATATGCAGTGTTTTATCCCATCCCCTCCTTGTACCACCTTATCTCTGAGTGAGCAGCTAGCCATGCTCCATCTCTTTGGAGTCAAGAAGAATATTCCAGATCATAGTCATTGGGCTCTTCCAGTTGCTACACAGGTCTGACACAAGAATTTTAAGAAAGGGATCCCCTCAATGCTTCTCTATAAAACTGAGATCCACAGGCACAGTGGTGTGTACCCGTAATCCCAGCTACCTGTGAGGCTGAAGCAGGAGGATCATAAATTTGAGGCTAGCCTGGACTACACAGAGAGAACCTCGTCTCAAAATTTAAAAAAATTAAATAGTAAATAAATAAATAAATAAATGTCAACCTGATATCCAGTAGTCACTGGATCAGTCAGATTTGCAAACCCTCCCTTGTCAGAGATAAGAGCCAAAGTGGGATGGGCAAAGAACATGAGTGAATTTCACCTGTAGTAGAAACATGTTGGATAAATCAGAGCAGTTTCTTCCATGTGCTTATGAGCAGTGGCGTCAGAACACCGAGAAGGTGGAGTGGTTGATTCATTATCCTTAGTCCTTAGTCTTTAGTCATTCATTCTATTGCCCTTCATCACATCACAGTATTTCCTGGTCATGTAGAACATTACTCAGCTGAACATTTGGAGCCCACACATTTCTAGGTACTGAACATTTCTCTGATTCATGTGTATGAGTTATTTTAAAATGAGAGTTATTTTAAATGAGAGTGAAGCTGCTGCCAGTGTGGAACACAGGGCTGGATCTTGTCCCTTGAAGAATTCTGGGGGTTGAACTGGAAATGCAAGTTTAATGTTCCATCAAGGGCAAAAGATAAGGAGCTGAGCTTGCCCTAGCCCAGCCTGCAGCAGCAGGAGGAAAACATGATGTGAATAAAATAATGACAAGTTAAAAATTTGCGTCAAGGAAAACACATTTTCCTTCCATTGTTGCTCCTCAAAAATTTCACTTCTTTGAAGCAATTTGCCATAATCAATTTCTTGGGAAATTCATTTAAAAGATTCTCAACAATAATATATACATATATGTGTAGACATTATTACATAATTAACATTGTGTTTGCCTATTTATAAGTTGGTGACACATAAGCTAGAATTCATAATCATAACTCTTGGTCTGCTTTAAGATAGTTAATAAGAGCTTTTCATTCTAACTGGCCTAACTAGTTCATGATTCTCTCCAGAGAACCCATTTTCCCTCTCTTTATCATGTTTGTATCTGTTTTCTGGATACTTACTCATTCTTCTTCATCTTTTTAAAATATGAGCCCCACTAAACAGGGCTGGAATTTAGCTCAGTTGGCAAAAGGGCTGCTCTGCAGTTCCTGAGGACCCAGGTGATCCCCAGCACCACAAAAATGGGCGAAGAATATGGCAGTCCTCTTCAGAAACAGTTCCAATCCCGAAACAGTCAGTCATTGAAAACCCGATGGGGGTCACTGTGAGTCGCACCCAACTCCATGGATAACACTTAACCACACACATTCATTCTTCATCTTTTCAAAATGTGAGCCCACTAAATGCATTAAGAAGCCTTTGAGGTTGAGCTTGAAGAACTGGAAACTTTCATTTGACTTAATAATTAAATTAAAATGAAACTATCACCAGGGCTTTAAAAAGTCTACTTCATCTTGCCTAGAACTGTGATCTCTGTTGTTTTCAACTTATTTCCTTAGGAAAAATACACTCTGTATTCCTTTTAACTCTCCCAGGATTGTCATCAGCTTGGGCCTCACTGTATTTAAATTCTGTTAGAGAAATAGGGTAAAGAAGAAGATAGTTGGAAAAGACTTAGAGACAGGCAGTTGTACTTTCCATTCCAAAACTCATTTGCTGTGACATTTTTGACTATTCGTGAGGCTTTTGTGGGCTCTTTATTGTCCTTTTATGCCATGAGTTCCTAGATTTCATTCAGTTCTGATACTGTCTGATGCTCTAACAATTCTAACTGACATAACAGAATCTGATAAATTATAAGAGGGTTCTCAGAAGTCCTCTTTTAAAGTAGGTATGGAGAAGACATACTGAGAGAACATTTGAACCTGAAAATTAGGTTAAGAACTATAATTTAGTAATTAGCTCTTCAGCAGCCTAGATCTTTGCCTCATCACTTAAAATCTTATTGTGTCCATTCTTCTCATACATTATGACTTTTAAAGGCAGAAAATAACTTGGTGACAGTTCTTTTTACTTAACATCTACTAATTTTTTTTTTTTTTTTTTTTTTTTTGCAGTCTATGCCCAGATGAATTTCTGAATCCTGGCTGTGCATTAAAATCCCCTATGTTTTTAAGGAGTAATGATGCCAGTCCCATCCTCCCCACTCCTTGTACCTAGTCCTCAGAATTTAGATTGAACTGGTATGGCATAGAATTTAGCCATCAGCACGTTATGGTGAGCTTCCTTGGTGAAGCTAGCATGTAGCCAGTGTTTAGAACCATTGACTGGTGTTAATAAGAGTTTTTGAGAGTTATAGCTGTTAAAAGAATAAGAACAATGTATGTTTCCAGATTTGTGCCACCAAGAAGAGTAATGGAAGTAGAAACTATATTGTTGTTGTTGTTGTTGTTAGGTGCCCTGGAGTCGGTATCCGACTCATAGCGACCCTCATAGGGTTTTCAATGGCTGTTTTGGGATTGCTTTGGGAGTGGATTGCCAGGCCCTTTCCCAAGAAACTATATTATATGACATATATACATCTTTTTAACCTTTCTAATCCTATGAGTCTAAAGTAGGAATAATATGGCAGTTTGCTTAATGCAGTGCATCTCAAAGTATGATCCCAGAGCCAATAGCCTCAGAATCATTGGATAGCTTATTAGAAATGCAAATTATTGGACCCCTACCTACACCTAGCCTTCAGCCATAGCCCTGTGGCATCCGATCCCTTCAGATCTCAGAAGCTAAGCAGGGTCAGGCCTGGTTAGTACCTGGATGGGAGACCGCCTGGGAACACCAGAAGCTGTAGGCTTGGGAGAAGGACCTGACAACCCCCTCCCAAAAGTCAATCTGCCATTGAAAACCCTATGCACAGCAGAGAAGCACTGACAATAGTGTTTCCCCTGTTGTACCGAGGGTCGCTATGAGTCGGATACCAACTCGACAGCACCTAACAACAACAACAACCTACACCTACTGAATCCGGATGTATGGCAGTGTGATCTAGCAGTGTATTTTTTAACAAGAACGTCAGAGAGCCTAATGATTCTAGTATTGGAAAACTGTCTTCATAGAGGGTTGTTATGTGAATGAGGCAAAGTATATGACAGTCTTAGCATGTTACTTGTTGAATCCTGAGAGCCATGTGCACTCGAGATAGTGGGTTTGAGTGGTTAGTAGTCTGAATTTGGCTGGGGACTAGACTTGGTAACTATTAACTACTCTTTTAATCCTAACACTGTTGTTTAGAAAGCCAGTGGAAGCCAAATGAACCCTGTCAAAAGTGTGTCAGAATAACTAAACCAACTCACTATCCTTCCACTGTGCCCCTGTTTGCTTTCTTAGACTTATTTTGGTCCAAAGACCTAAGTTGTGACATTTTGATGCTACTCAAAAAGCAACTCATTTAATGATGGAGACTGCTTCCCATGCTAAATGCAGCTAAATGCTAAAGAGTCAAATGAAAGGTAAAGCTATTTATCCATACATAAAGGAAAATCCTTCTCTAAGACATTGAAAACATGAATTTTTAAAGGTAAAAGAAAAATAGAGAAAAATGTTTTAAAAAGGAAATTTGTGTTTTCAAGAAAATTTATTGTTCAAACTTTTAAAAGAATCTATATTATGATGGATTCAGCTCTTGGATATTTGTTTATACCTCAGATTTTAGAGATTTGATGAACTCTTTCAACAACTTTTCTTTTTGGCTAGGGATGTTGGTGTTTCTTGGTATCCTAAACCACATTAGCTCCTTCCTGGATTGTGTTTAGATTTCTACATCAGATGCTTCTTTTTAAATTTTTTTAATTATTTTTTTATTATTTTTTATTTTGAGACAAGATTTTGCTAAGTTGCACAGTCTGTCTCTGTCCTCGAACCTGTGATCCTCCTACTTTAGCCTCCAAGTTGCTAGGATTATAGATGTGTGCCATGGTGTTTGGCTCGATTAGATGTTTCTTACTCCAGTTTCTCCTCATCTGTCCTCCATATACTTTTAGATTAAACTTGAGTATTGAAACCAAGTGTTCATTTCTCAAAAATTCTTGCATGCATGATAAAATTTAAACCCTTTGTTAGATGTGCATCGTGCTCAGAGGTTCATCACTTTCTAGTTTTTATCACCCACTAGTATCATTTTACATTCCTCTGTTTTTGCTTTTTCTCTCTTTTTCTCTATGCCTTGAGTTTTTGACTTGTACATACATATTCCCCTGTCTTTCTGCCTAGAGTGGACTTTCTCTCTACATCATAATATACAAGGTCAATCATAGCACAGACACCCTTGTTTCTCCACCTGGACATAAACTTCACTTTATTGTAATTTCCAGAAGTTTGTACTCTTCATAAGTTGCATCTGATATCAACCTTACTTATATACAAGTTTTTCTTTGTCTACTTGATTAAAAATTTATTGATGGTAAACATCAAGTCTTATACAATTCAGAATCCCTATCCCACAAACCCAAGTGTACTCCCTGGTCTAGCCAGTTTTAAATATCAAATCTGGTCCTATTTCTCTCAAAGTTAAGCTTGCTAATTAAAGTGAGGAGAGCTAAGATAGGCAATAATTGCTATTCAAGACAAAAAAATTGTACGTCAAAGCCAATTACAGAGTATTAAAATGCCAGCAAAGATATCTTTTTATTTAAAGTGTACTATAAAATTGCATTCCTGTTAACCTCTTGTATGTATTTCCTTTCTACAGGTGATTTTCTCCCACCCCCTCCACCTCTAGATGATCCTGGTACTCTTCCTTCTGGTTCTGGAAACTTCCCTCCTCCACCACCCCTTGATGAGGGTGCTTTCAAAATGCAGGTAAGAGCTGTGGTTAAAGTCATGTTTATAAGCTGTTCTACGAAGCTCATGAATTCAGTGATTGTTTCTATGGTGGATAAACATTTATCCAGAGCCTATAAAGAGCTTTGTAGCTTACAAGTTGCTAAGGCACTTTAAAGCAAAATGCCCAACTCAAGCTTCTCAGAGTTCTGCTGACTTACACTCTGAAGCCCTGGAAATCCTTTTACCTACTAATTTTATTTCAAAACCCAAAGCAATTTTTTAGGAATGCTGCTTGAGAAGTCCACATTTTCTTGTCCCCAGGACACACAGCCAGGCCTTTTTTCCCCTCTACCCACAAACATTGTATTCTAAATGAGTAAGGCTCATATTTTAAGGCTCTAGTTGGTCCCTGTGGGCTTCTCATGGGACAGTAATATCTTTCTAGCAAAAACAACAGCAAAAATCCTTAGGGTTTTCTCTTCTGGGAAAGTTCAAGGATGTACATTATAGTTATGTTTTAATTATATACAAGTATTGTGCTCCAGAGAGAGTTACTTGCAAAGTAACTCAGAGTTGGATTCAGAAATGACATTAGAAATAATTCTTACATTGTGATCATACTGACTGGTCACCAACACCCCATTTAGGCCAAAGATGTCATTCAGGTCTGAACAGAAAACTAAAAATCATAAAAGTACTATTTTATTTTTAGGTGTGAGGATACATTGTGTTTTTAGAGAAACATCTGAAGTATTTTCAGATGACATGAAATAGTGCCTAGTATTTGCTTCAAAACAGTACGAGTAAGAAACTTCTGAATTATAATGCAATTAAGAAAAACCTTAAGTTGTGAGTTGATAAACTGCTGGATGCATGGTTTATTCTGTTATTCAGTCTGCCTTTGTATGTGTTGAAAATACCCTAACAAATGTGAATGAAGAGCAGACATAGGCAAGAACTATTTATGGTTTGGTCTATTGTCTTTCTTTCTTTTTCCCAAATTTTGAGTTGGAGGAATTAAAAGAAGAAATAGTTCATTCTTTCTACAAATATTCTGTGTTCCTATGAGGGAACTATTCAAGTACTAGACATTCTATGGCAAAAAAGACACAGCTTGTTCTCAGGGAACTTACAAGCTAGTGCACTAGTGGAAATAAGCAAAATCTATGTGTTGTGAAGTATATTAGAGTGAGGTGCATGCTAGGGGAAATGGAGAAAGGGTATCTGGCTTTCTAGAAAGAGTGTGGTCAATAGGCTTCACTGAGAGGATGAAACTTAAAGACTCAAAAGACAAGAGGAAGGTTTGAGCCATGTGGATTTAGTGGTGATTATACTTTCATATAGTTGATTTTAATAAGAGAAGCTCTTAATAGTATTGATCTATTGAAATTAGAAAGTTCTGGTTTGTAATCAGTAATTTACTTTTGAGTTAGATCTTTTAAACACTTCTAAACATTTTGTGTCCCACCTATATATTGAACAAATCTCCTGCATCTCTTTTGGTGTAAGCTAGTAAAAAAAGTCAGATGCCAGTAATGATAAGAGTTCTACAAAATTTACTTATTTTTATGAGATAAAACCCCTGGTACATAAAAGTGTGATTGATTTTTCTTATATCTAATAATCTTTCCTTAAGAAAAACCAGGTTTTAGATCACTTGAATTTGGCATTTATGTACTTTTGCTGTTGTTTGGTTGGGGATGGTACTTTGTATGTTGTTTAATGTGCACAATTTAAAAATCCACTTATTTTCTCTCCTGGATTATATGGAATCCATCTTGTTCCATTTTAAATGTTTACGTCTCTAAAGGTTGTTTAGCCAAATTAAAGAAGATTTGTGCTTGAAAACTAGTTGAGTAACTTATTCTAATTGAGTGATGTTGAATAGGTCACACTAAATCCGAATTTCCTCGCAATTAAAAAGAAGATAAATATACCAACTTTTTACAATTAAATGACATACAGGCGGGTTTGAAATTGTTAAACTGAAATAGCTATGCATACATTTTGATGTTATAGTAAATATTACTATGTGAAACTAATAATAGCAAGACCAATAATAAGGCTTTTCCAATAGACTCCATTTAAAAAGTCATCTAATCCATGACCACAGGATGTCTTTCTATTTGTGTGTGCTTTGTTTTCTTTCAGCAATGTTATATAGTTTTCATTGTACAGATCTTTTACTTTCTTTGTTAAAATTTATTCCTAGGTGATTTATCCTACTGAGATTGGAATTTTTGTTTTGATTTTTTTAAATTTCTTTTTCAGCATTTTACTTTTGGCATATAGAAACTTCATTACTGATTTTTTATATGTTGATTTTTCTATCCTGCAGCTTTACTAAATTCGTTCATTAATTCAATTTTTGTGTAATCTCTAGGGTTTTCTATATATATGCTCATATTGGCTTAAAATAGGGACAATTTGACTGTTTTTTCCAAAATGGATGCCTTTGAAATCTTTCTTGTTTCTAATAGCTCTGGCTAGGACTTCTAGTACTATGTTGAATAAAAGTGTTGAATGTGGTCATCCTTGTCTTGTTCATGGGGCTTCCATAAAATTACCAAGTGTCTCTTTCTCTGTGAACTTTGTTCTGATAAGTCGACTCAAGTCATGGCTTTGTCTTTGAAGAGGAAGGAAATAAACAAAAAGCCTGTTGCCATGTTGGCTTACATTCTCTGTAAAACAGAGAGAGGAAGATTAAAAAGTAACGTGGAGTTTTCCAAATGGAAAAGGACAAATCTCATAGGGAGAGTGTGTTATTTTTGAGACTCTTCATATGGAAGATCGTTGGCAAGTTAAAAAACAAAATGGACATGCCCTTCCCTGGTGTAGCAGTGCCTTGGATGTCACAGTGACTTGGTTCTGCTCTAGCCATACTTAGATCACCTTTAGATCTGAACTATAATGTAGACTAAAGTAATATGATCACTAGAGAAAATTTTTCACTTTTTTTTCTCTCAGCTCTGGTAAAATCTCATGTTGCCAAGTCCAAATTATAGCTGGTAAATGTGTGTTTTTATGTAGAAGTCTGTTTGTATTTCCAGCCAGATTTTCAGATCAGAGCCAAAAGAATGTCTACTAAGTGTGACTGTAAGAATTATTCAGGGCTGAAGGGGACCTTAGAAATTTAGTTCAACCCTGACGCCAGGCATCTAGATGCCACCCTTTCAAGTACTTGCTGGATGTTGGAATTCCAGTTATCCCCCCTTTGCCAGTGGGGAGACTGAGACCCAAGGATTTGTTGGTCCTTTGGTTTCTAACAGAGCTCTCGCTGAATTTAAGAAACTAGATTCCTGGCTTTGACCTTTTGCCCACTGTACCAGATGGCCCATGCACTTGGTTTTGCCTCCATCAAGCTGTGGAGCTCTGCAATCAGAGTAGGGGATTGCATGCTTTTATTTGGAAGGACCAGGTACTGTTGCGGTTTCAACTGGCTCTCTGAATTTTTGATACATGCTATAAACTTTTTTCCTGTGCAAAAGGCAAACAGATGTTTGGTGTGAAGAATTGTTTTGAGAATTCACATTTTTATAGGAAAAGATGAATCTTGGAAAACAAATGAGAGATTTGGTTTGTGTTTCAGCCTATCAATTTTACTTCATTGCCACTAAACTCTGGTGTGGCCCTTTGGCAGTTTCTTTATCCATTCATTTGTTCTTCATTCATTCAGTGTAAGTTGAATACCTTCAGTAAGTAGACACATATGCTAGGGATTATAGCCTTAGAAATTGGCCTCATATACATCGGACAGAAGATTAATTTCCAGTATTTATAAAGAATTCAATCAAGCAATAGCCAAGAAAACAACCCAGTACACAAATGGGCAAAGGAGCTGAACAGACAGTTCTCAAATGAAGAGGCTCGTAAAGCCTTGAAACACATGAAAAAATGCTCAATATCCCTAGCCATTAGGGAAATACAAATCAAAACAACTCTGAGATTCCACCTTACTCCAGTGAGAATGGCCAAGATCTATAAAACAAATAGCAACAAATGCTGGCGAGGCAGTGGAGAAAACGGAACCATCTTACACTACTGGTGGAGCTGTAAATTGGTTCAACTACTTTGGAAATCAGTATGGAGGTACCTTAGAAAACTAAAAATAGATCTACCACATGACCCAGCTATAACACTATTGGAAATTTACCCAAAGGGAGATGTGTCATCATACCACAGAGACACATGCATCTCCATGTTCATTGCAGCACTTTTCACAATAGCAAGGATATGGAATCAACCAAAGTGCCCTTCAACAGAAGAATGGATAAAAAACTATGGTATATATACACAATGGAATACTACTCAGCAATCAAGAAAAATGAAATAACGTCATTTGCAACAAAGTGGATGAAATTAAGGAAAATTATCTTAAGTGAATGAACACAAGCCCCCAAAGTAAAATACCGCATGTTCTCACTCACATGTAGAAACTGCATCAAACTTAAAAGAAGGAAAAATCCTATACATAAATTGGAACACAATAAAAAGGTCATGTAAACTTAGTGGAGAAGGGACAATTTAAGGAGTAGAAAAAAAAGAGGGAGGGATCTAGCAAAAGGAAGCGATGATGGGAGAAGAGAGGAGGGGGAGGAGGGACAAAGAGGAATGAGGAAGGAGAGAGAGGTCGACCTCAAAGTAAACAGCCCAACTTTAATAGTTTGGGGAATAATTATAATAATTCCAACAATACCAAAGGATGGCAATAATGCAAACAGGCTAGATTATTCATGTAATACTGCTGACAATGTAAAAAAAAAAAGATCACTATAGAAAAAAGTTTGGACTTAAATCATAATCAGGATGCAGGGGTATAGAAAAATATTCCCACAAGAAGACATGCAAGTAGAGGAGAGGCCATTGGTGGGGGATGGGAGAGGGGGGAGGAGGTGCACAAGAGGGTAAGGGGGAAGTTATGTGTGTAATGAACAATGAAACACATACATGGAAATGTCACAATGAAATGCATGTCAGAATGAAACACATTAAGTTGTACATTAAAAATTTCGAATAAAAAAAAAAAAAGAAATTGGCCTCATAGGTCTGGTGTCCTGAATCTCAAACTTTGATACTGTCATTTAACTTTGTTCTGATTGTGCCACAGTTGGTAATTTCCATTTTCAGACAGCCCAGAGGCATGTATATAACATTGCTTAAGGTAGTTACAAAGGGCGAAAAGATCTCATAGAATTACAGTTTTGGAGGGAATTATAGAGCATATATTTAAGTTCTTTCCTATTGAATCTTGCATTTTTTTCAATTTAAGAAAATGTTTGTGGATGAATCATAGGTGAGACAGTGGTGAATGGTATGGAAATGGATTAGCTACAGTACTCAGTCAAATTTTGCATATATAGTGTATGTTTTACACACATACTTTTGCATGGGGAATTTCCATGCAAACACTTCTCTCTTCCATGAGATACTTGGGGACTTGGCTGCTGATACCTGATAGTTGTGAGTTCAGATTCCCCCAAACTTCTTCTTCTTATGACAATTTTGCTTGATTTTTTTCATGACCTCCGAATAACAATTTCTAGCCCAGCCTCTTTTCTTGTGGCCTGGCTCTACAGCTTCCTTTTTGTTGCCTGGGCTGGCTGTACACTTCTGGTTTTCAACTCTCCTTTTCTCTTCATGCAGGCAACATGGTCATGTTTATGAGTACTACTCCAGTCTCTCCACCTCACCAGACTCTTTTTGTCCTTTACTGCTTATTAGAAATGTTGAAATTTCCTTCTTATTATTAAACTGAAATTTGACCCTTTAAGATTTCCTCACACTGATTTTCTTCCTGCCCTCCTGGAAATGGCAACATCAAAGGATGGGTCAGCCCAGGAGAGAGAGAGATTCTGCATACCTCAAGGAGTTGATCAGTATGCTCATTATCTTGTGACGTCACTGTGGCAAAATACCTGATAGACCAACTTAGGGTAGTTTCATCCTTGGTGGTGGAGAGGCATTGCAACTGCAGCTGGTGGCAGGGTCTGTGGTCGAGGACTACATATCATGGCATCAGGAAGCAGATCAGAAAGAGCAAGTGACTTGAACCAGGGCTCCAGGTAAAACCTCTAAAGGTGCTGCCCCAGAGACCTACTTCTGCAAGCTAGGCCCTAGCTCTCAAAGTTCCACAAGCAGCATCACCACCTGGGGGCTAAGCATTTGAATACATAACCTCTCAAATATATATTTTTAAATCAAACCACAACAATCAACAAAGTTATGGAAGGAGGGTACTTATTCTAAGGGTAAATTGAGAATATAGTAATAGAACCATGCCTAGAATTAGTGGGAAAAGGAAGAAAGAAGAGAAACCTTTGCAATCATTTGTCTTACAGTCAGCCTCTGAAAGTTTTTATGCAAAACCAGTCCTATTCTTGGCAAAAACAATTTGAAGCTCATGTGTATGTATGGTGACTGGTGGCTTGTAATTATTTTCCTACTTACCAGTTTTATGTGGAGGTCATGGTGGTGTACGCCAGTAATCAATGAGCTTCGTGGATGAGGCAGGAGGATCAAAAGTTCTTAGCCTGGACAACACTTTTTAGCGTGCAGCCACACCACTGTGGCATCTGATTCCGTCAGATCTTGGAAGCTAAGGAGGGTTAGGCCTGGTTAGTACTTGGATGGGAGACTGCCTGGGAGAACCAGGTGCTATAAGCTTGGGAAAAGGACCTGACAACCCACTCCCCAAAAAACAATCAGCCATTGAAAACCCTATGAAGACCCGAGAAGCACTGACAATAGTGTTTTGCCTGTTGTACGTAGGGTCACTATGAGTCAGACACTGACTCTATGGTACCTGACAACGACATACACAATAAACATATCACCTAGGTCTCAGGTTTAGCTCAGTTGGTAGAGTGTTGCATGGTACTTTCTGAGGCCCTGAGTTTGATCCCCACCACTGCAAAAAATGGGAGAATGATGTGGCAATCCACTCCCAAAACAATCCTGAAAACAATCAGCCATTGGAAATCCTGTGAGGGTCACTGTGAGTTGGGCACAACTCGACAATACCTCACAACAACATACACAATGAACTCAGGCCTGGGGCCTTTCATTCGTGAGTCCACAGAAACAGCCATCTGGAATAATTCTTTTATATTTGGGCAAAACTTAATACAGAGCTCAGTCCTCCTGCTGCCTATTAGTATGACGAGGCAAGAGGAAGCTGGCTATAGGTGGAGTTTGGGGCCACTGAGGTTAAGAGTAGAGGTAGTGGGCAATGTTGCTAGAACAGCTTTAATCTACTTTGAGGTGCTTGTCCTTCCCAGAGGGTGTGAATACAAGGGTATCTTGATCAATGAAAATATACCAAAAAGATTAGGATGCTTATTTCTCCATGACCCTTTACCTTGTTCCTTTAGATCAGCAAGCCCTAGCTGATTTATAAATTGTTTGTGGTTTTGGCAACAACAGTAGCAGCAGCAGCAGCTTGCTTTGTGATAATCTTCTACCTTTATGATTTGCCTATATAGGTCAGTATGTATTTAGTAAGGCTGAATGAGTTCTTTGACATTTTCTGGCTCTGGTCAATGTGACTTCCTTGAAGTGAATGTCAAAGTTTTCCTGTTTTTTCCTCTGAATCATTCCTTGATTGGGTATTCAGATGAGAAGAGAGGGAGATTTTGGTGTCTGAAAGTCTGCAACCATACTACCTTGGCATCCTATCCTATCTGATCTCAGTAGCTAAGGAAGGTCAGGCATGGATGGGAAACTACTTTGACACACCAGGTGCTGCAGGGTAGGGAGAAGGACCTGGCAACCCACTCCTGAAACAATCTGCCATTGAAAACCCTATGAATAGCAGAGAAGAACTGACATAGTGCTGGGCATGGCATAGTGTCTGGGAGAGTTTTGTTCTGTTGTACATAGGGTTACTATGAATCAGACCCGACTACACAGCACCTAACAACAACAACTTGTAAAAACGTCTTTGACAATAGCAGGCCTAGTGTTGATAAGGGAGTATTCCAGTGTTTATAATTTTGAACTTTCTCACAGAATGTCATTTTTCTCCTCCTTCGCGTCCCCCTTCTCTGCATCCCCCTTTCTTCTTCCTCTCACTTCCATCTGTCTCCTTTTTCTTCTTTCTTTTTCCATTTTTCTTATTCTTCTTTCAGTTTTGAGGACCCAACCTAGGCCCTAACACATGCTAAGCAAGCACTTTACCACTGAACAATACTCTTCAACCTGTCTTTCTTACTTTTTAAAAGACTTTATTCAAAGAATTAAAGCATTCCCTGGGATCGACAGTAGAACACGTGTGTTCATACACACACCCAACTTCATCAATATAGTTACTTTAAAGTAACATAGGACACCATTATGCTTTCTGCAATGAAAGATTAGTCAAGCACTACACAAAAATAGTCTTATAGGCAAATTGGTTATGGTCAGTTCTGTTTTATCTTGGGATAAAAATGAGATTAGTTTTGCTTTAGCCCCTGCATTTCTATATAGGGAGTAATTTTCTGTGTTTGCATTTTACAGAAACTCTCCTTTGTCCAAAGTCAAGTGAAACAGCAGTTGGTTCTTTCTGAATCCTTGGAAGGTTTTATCATCTTTGTCTTTTTCCTCAAGACTCTTAGTCGTTTTATGAAGCCTAAAATGTACTTATTATTTCTCTACTTATAAAGTGGCACATTTTCTACTTTTAAAAATTAATATAAGCATATCATATGATTGTTGTTGTTAGGTGCCCTCGAGTTGGTGTCCAACTCATAGTGACCCTATATACAACAGGCAAAATACTATTAGTGCTTTTCTGCTATTCACAGGGCTTTCAATGGTGGATTGATTTTGGGGTGTGGGTTGGCGGGTCCTTCTCCTGAATATAATATAAACTAAATATTTTCAAGTATCTTTATCATACTTCACCAATAATACAGACAGCAAATGAAGCTTGAGTAGAATTCTCTCTTTACCCCAAGTATTACTAAAACAATTTGTTGAGTGTGATGTGATTATTTTTTCTTTTTTTATTAGTAATATTTTTTGGTTAGCATACAACTTAATGACTTTTATTATGACATTTCCATGCAGGCATATCATTGTACATTGCTCATGTTCACCTTGCATTCACTGGGACCTCTCTTTTAAGAATCCTTTCTTATGCTAAATTGTACAACCACTTAGTAATAAGCTATAAGCTTTAATTGTTTATTGTAATGTGGGTTTTCTTGTTTGCTATTGCTTTTTCTTGTATTTATCATTCCTAATTCTTTCCTTTTTTTGTTCTATATTTTTCTACTATAGTACTTTATCAAGTAGCTTTATCAGAAGGCTATGTGATATATTTCCCCTGTTTTTGAGTATATGAAAATAACATATCTTTGTTCATATATGGCTAAAAGTTTGGCTACAAGTAGAATTCTCAAGTTACATTTACCTTATGTTAATATTCTACAATAATTTTGGTATTACCATTTTAGTATTTAGTACTATATATGAGAAATCTGATACTCAATTCAGTAGCTTTTTCTTTTTGTTATTTAGACTTTACTTATGGGATTCAGCAATTTTGCTGCACAATGTCTAGCTTGAAGTCCCTTCATACCCACCTAACTATTACTACTCAATATTCATTGATTCTGGTTTATCTGAGTCAAGTTTTTCTTTAGCTTACAAGAGAATTTTCTTGTGTTATTTGAAAAAAACATTTAATTTTTCATTTCTCATAATAATTCTAGCTTTTAGACTAATTGATTTTTGAAATGTATTAGTCTCTGAAATCATGTAGAAAATTAAAGTGAATTTATATACCATTGTTGCAATAATATTGCCTGCAGCCATAGCCCTGTGGCATCCAATCCCGTCAGATCTCAGAAGTTAAGCAGGGTCGGGCCTGGTTAGTACTTGGATGGGAGACCGTCTGAGAACACCAGATACTGCAGGCTTGGGGGAAGGACCTGGCAACCCACTCCCAATAATCAATCTGCCATTGAAAACCCTATGAACAGCAGAGAAGCACTGACAATAGTGTTTCGCCTGTTGTATGTAGGGTCCCTGTGAGTCGGATACCGACTTGACAGCACCTAACAACAACAACAACAACAACAACAACAACAACAACATTACCATTTATAATTATTTACAAAATTTCCTTTGCTGTTGTTGTTAGGTGCTGTCAAGTCATGTCAGAGTCATAACTACCCTCATAGGGTTTTCAATGGCTGATTGTTTCAGGAGTGGGCTACCCCACGTTCTTGTCCGATTTTGTGTGGTGGTGGGTAGCAGCCCAGGGAGGGCATCAATGTGTGCAGAGTGGCACTCTACTAACTGAGCTAAACTTCTGCCCATAATTACCTTTACTCAGTTATACATTTCTTCCTAAGACTTTCAGTTACCACTTACTCTCTAGTATCCTTTCATTCTAACTGGTGGAACTTATGTTACCATTTCTTATAAGATGAGGCTAGTGGTAAAAAACTATTTAAGTTTTTTTTTTTTTGTTTTGTTTTTGTTTTGAGAGAGAGGGTTTAGCTTCACTATGTAGCCCTGTCTGACCTTAAACCTGTAGTCCTCCTGCCACCTCCTGAGTGCTGAGATTAAAGGAATGTGCCACCACAACTGGCTAGATATAGGATTCTTGACTGACAATTTTTTTCTTTTCAGCACTGTCTTCTAGTCTCTAAAATTTTTGATGAGAAATCTTCAGATAGTCTTATCTCAACTCCCATATATGTGATGAGCTTTTCTCCTAATTTCAAAATTCTTTCTTTGTTTTGGACTTTTGACAGATCAATAGGTTTCTCAGTGATGCTATCTTTGAGTTCTTTTTACTTGGAGTATATTGAGCTGCTTATAGTATTCTCACCATTAGTTTTTCAGATATTCTATCTACCTCCTTCTCCTTCTCTTATCTTTCTAGAAATCCTGTAGTGCATGTATTGGTCTGATTCATTGTGTTCCACTGTTTTATAGGTCCCTTTGGCTCTGTCCACTTGTCTTCAATCTTTCTTTTCTTTTTATTCTTTAGACTCAGTAATTGACATGACTTCTGTTCAAATTTACCAGTTCTTTATTTTTCCTGCTCAAATATTTTTTTGAATTTCTTTAGTGAATTTTTCTTTTAGTCATTGTACTGTTTACTTGCAGAATTTGTTTTTATCTTCTTTTTAAGTTTTCTTTCTCTTTATTGACATTTTCATTTTTTCTATGTCTTTTTTTTCTTTTCTAACTTTCTCCTTGTCTTTCTTTAGATATGTGAGCATTTTTAAGACAATAGTTTGAAAGTCTTTGCAAAGTACACTCACCGCCAGGTTTTATTTTCCAGACAGTTTCTATTGGTAAATTTTTTTTATTTTTACTTTTTACTTTGAACAGGCCATATTTTTTGTCTGTCTTTATAAGTTTGCAGTGTTGTTGAAAAGCATGCATTTGAATATAATAATATGACTACTCTGAAAACTAATTTCTCTTTTTCCCCTAGACTTTTGTG
The DNA here is from genome assembly GCA_007922755.1 of Pedetes capensis. Taxonomy (NCBI): domain Eukaryota; kingdom Metazoa; phylum Chordata; class Mammalia; order Rodentia; family Pedetidae; genus Pedetes; species Pedetes capensis. The sequence goes on along the minus strand of VMDO01002669.1, from coordinate 123,867 downwards.
GGTTCTTGTTTATTTGTTTGTTTCTTCAGTTTTGTTTTGCTTTTTTTGATCATTGTTGCTTGTCTCTGTGCCAAGAATCAACCTGAGGTGGAAGCTTAAAATCTTAGGTGTTTTTTGAGCTTATGCCTTCCCTTGGGCATATATGGAAACTAATTTCCTTCATGTATGTTATTGCTTTTGAACATCCTCCTCATCAATGCCTCTTTCCCAAAATACAAAAAATATGAAAAAGTGAAATAAGCAGGGAAAAAGATAAGTGATGACCCTTTAAATATCCAGCAAGTTACTTCAGTCAGAGAGGGAGATGCAACAACAATTGCAGCTACCTCCTTTTCCTCATGTCTGTGTTAAGAAGCAGCAATCAATGATCAGAGTATAGATCCCTGGTATTTGGAATACCAGGTGCTTTTCTGTCCACCCTGGCTTTTGCCAGCTCCATGCAAGCTGCTCCAGGAGTATGTGCACACTTGCCTGCTGAGATAGGGAATGGATGGCTGGGGCTGTGTTAAGAGCTGAAATTGATCTGAATTAACTGCAGTTTTTCATCCAAGGTTTTCCTCTAGAAGTTAGAAGCCTTCAGTAGACTCCACAATTCCAAAATACAGTCATACCTCAGTACTCATTGGATTCAGAACTCATCAAACCTTATCTTTGTTGCATTTTGATGAGGAAAAAAAATGTTTCAGCACGGAGTGCTTGCTAGGGACTCATTACACTTACTAGAGTATGTATGAGTCGCATTGCCACCCTACAAAAGAAAAATATTCCGTCACTTGTCACTTGCCCAACTTGCTTGCCACTCAGCGCCTCTTTCTCCAGAGGAAACATTCATGCATGGATCTCAAAGTAGCTCACCACCATTGCAGAGCCCCACATACTTAACCTTACTCTCTTGTTCTCATGTGCATTTTAAATGCTAATGATGGGCCGCAAAGTATTCGCCTGGTAAAATGTGAGCATTTTAGGTAACTCTTTCTTTTTATTTATTTATTTATCTTTCTTTCTTTCTTTTTCTTTCCGTGTGTGTGTGTGTGTGTGTGTGTGTGTGTGTGTGTGTGTGTGTGTGTGGTACTGGGCTTTGAACCCAGGGCCTCGCACAAGTAATTACAAGCTGCACCACTGAGCTGCACTCTCAGCCCCCCCCCCTTTTTTTTAACCTCTTTGAGACATGGTCTTGCTAAATTACACGGACTGCCTCTGGTCTGGAACTTGGGATTCTCCTGCCTCCACCTCCTGGGTCACTGGAATTACAGGTGTGCGCCACCTCACCGGGCTGGGTAGCTTTTTTTAACATTACATTATTTCTTATGGGAAAATTTTCTTCAGTACTCTTTGGCTTGGGCAGTGATCACAAGTTCCAGAAGCAATCAACAACGAGCACCAAGATATTACACAGATTCTGCCAGGACAGCATTTGTCTGGGTGCAGAGAGAGATTAATGTGACTTCTGATTCTTCTCAGATGCTTCTTGCTCCTTTGACTTTCTCTAAACAGAGACTCCTTATCTCTCTGCTGTGTCTGTCTGCTTCTTTGCTCTTTTCCTTACCAGATCTCTGCTTCCTTCTTCCTGTTCTGTATTTAGGGGCCACTCACAGCTCTCTCTTTAACCTTCTGTCTTCTCTCAATGGAAATCAGAACTCTAAAGGGCTCAACTTCAACCTTCATTTATTTGATGACTTGAACTGGTTATGACTCTTGGCACTTTGTCTCCTTTGACAACTAGTCTATCATTTACCTATCAGCTCCTCCTCCAGAGGAAACCTTGTGTCTCTTCATATTCAGTTTGCCCTAAATTCTATACATTATCTTGTTCTAAAGTCAACATTCAGTTAGAAGTGCTGCCATATTTTCTAGTCTTCCAAACTCTAAACCCTGTGATCAGTGTTCCTGTCTTGGGTTTTCTGTTTGTATGGTTTTGCTTTTTATTTTTTGCTTTGTTTTTGTTTTGGCTTAAAACTGACTTTCAGGTTTACTCTGTTTTACTGCCCATTATATTAGCTCATTCTTTCTCCATATCACAAATAGTGACTCATGCCTTGATTCTATATTTTTTCACATTCCAGCTGCATTTCCCTAACCTATTAATCTTAAATTGTTATTTTCTTCCCGTGGCTATTTATTGCCTTCCACATGGAATTTTCTTTCTTGCGTGAATTTTCAGATTACTCCATGACCTCCATGACCTACCTTACTCTACATAGGACACCTTTCCACCCACTTTGCTCTCTGTATAATCTTTTTTTTTTTTTTAGGTTGATGTCTATTTTCAGCCCCATATACCAAACTAATCTTTCTTATTGCCTGATGCCTCCTCAACTGTCAGTTGATCAGGAATCCTTCCCATTTTCAAAAATCTTACCTCACTTCCCTCGCTCTTGTTCATGTGTGCCTGACATCACTAACTCCTCCTCGCCCTACTCTGCATCTCTGCTCTTGACTTAGTGGTGTGGTGTAGCATTAAGAAGCCTTGCTCTCTTTCGTACCCCTGTCTTTCCCAGCTTAGCATTGAAATGGGAATATCAGCAATCGTTTCATAGAGAATTCTTTTGAGGGTTAATATTATCTATTCAGCAATGTGTGTTTCTGCTTCATAGTAAAGGCTATGATATCTGTTAATGAATGGATAAGTTAGTTAATGCCATTTTATTTTCCTACCATGTAAATATACCTGTTTGGAAGTGATGTAATTATTTCATGTACATTAATCATGCCACAAAATATATATCATAAAACCAGAAGTACAAAATGGCATGGGGGAATGCTGTAGAAATCCTTTAATATCATGAATCCTAGACTCTCAGATTTTACTAGTCCTAATGCAGACAGTTGTTATTTTAATGAGAAAACTGGGGCCCTCATTTCCTAAATTAACTATTCAAGGCAACACAGTTCCTAGGAGAGTGGACCACAACCACAGTGAGAAGTTTCTGGTCTTCAAGGCATGTGCTCTTTCCATCACCTCCTTATTCATTTCCCTTTTAGTAACTGCCGAAAGGTTAGATGACAACTTGTATTCCTAAATTACCCATACTCTTTATTTTATTGTGAGACTGTAGAGTGGCTACTTTGTTGATATCTGTGGATTGATTGATTAATCCTTTTATTATTTGACATGACAGTAGAAGCTCTCTGGGAGTAGATTTTGGATTATGTACCATGTTTATCACCCTTGTGATACTTTTGAAACTGTTGTAAGCTTGCAAATGGTTCAGCATGTGCCACTTTTGCACACTGACACGAGGTGGTGGGAAAAGGAAATAGGAAAGGAAGTTATATACATCTTGAGCAAATCAAGCTTTTCTATTTTTGGTGCTTGCTACTGTTTGGAAGGTCCAGCCCCTGTTCATGGCAGTCTGGCAAGTGTTTCCTTAATGCCATTTCAAAAAGGGGAAAAATAAATATGGGAATTTTTTTGTAGTGAAATTAGTCACTTAGTGAAATCACATAAACTTCCTCTTTTTCTCTTGATGAAACCTCAAACCCACTTGGCATTATCAAAACCTCAGCTACGCATGTCCAACCCTCACACAGAATAGGAGACTGGATTCAGCAAACCTAGGCTCACCAGCTATGCTCTGGTACCACAGAGAGACAGCTGGGTGGGGAAGGCAGCAGGAAGGGATGGCAATGTTCTTTCACACTCGGTGGCTAGTTTGGCCAGCAACCATATTATTGGTGCCTAGAGAATGCTGAGCCCAGAACTAGGTAGGTGGGAAGGTAGTGAAACATAGCATTGCACTACTCCATACTTAAACTGGCTGAGTGTCTCTCCTTAGTAAAAACTTCATGAGTAGCTTATAGCTGCTCCCCCAATTCAGATAAATGAATTATTTCTCTTTAGAGGTCATGATGACATTTCTCTTTAGAGGTTATTTCTCTTTAGAGGTTATGATGGCATTTAGGGAATTTTTTTTCCAATCTAAAGCTGTGTCATTTCTCATCTGGGTACAGCAAAGAGTCTTAATGCTGGTGACTATGGTGATCTGATCTGCATTTAGAAGGATTGCTTTACTAGAGTGGGATGTGATTGAGCAAAAATGGCAAAGGTAGCTGGGCTTGGAGACAACCTCAAGAGTCCATTGAGGAAAAGAAGAGCCAGACTTGAGGTGGGGGCCGTGGCCATGGTGGAGGAGAGCCAGAATCCAAAGTAATTTGGAAGGAAGGGGCTATGGGAAAGGGAGAGTCTAGGATGCTTTGTAGGATTCTGATGTTCTTCAGGGGAGATGTTTTTGCTTCTTATTTTGTATTTGTTGAAGGGGGCACTCCTTTAAAAAAATTGGAACTCTGAGTGAGTGTGATAGTGAATGTTACTGGAGGAAATGCTGATAATAATGAGCAAGTTTTGTCCCTCATTAACAAGAGGGTCTATACTAACTCCAGTCTTCAAATGGCTGTGCGTCGCTAAAATTGTGGCAGTAGTATGAGCACAATACATGGCTATTATTAATGCTAATTTGTGGATATTGCTGTATTGGTATCATTGTTTTACAATTGAATATGTATCAAGCTCCAACAGGAGCCAGGCATGGTGGTGCATGTCTGTAATCCTAGTGCCTCGGGAAGTGGTGGCAGGAGGATTGCAAGTTGGAGACCACAGGCAGAGACAGGCAGGCCCTGTCTCAAAAAGTTAACAAAAAAAAAATGGGCTGGGGGTGCAGCTCAGTGGTCCAGCACTTGCAAAGCATGCAAGTGGGAGCCCCTGGATTCACCCTGTAGTACCTGGAGAAAAAGAAAAGAAAGAAAAAGCTCCAACAGGTGCTGTGAATAATGCCAATGCATGGTTGATTTATTAGAAGACTCAGAAGACTTTATAAACCCTAATAAATGGAATTTCACCAGCACTCCTTTGAGGTGGCAAATATCTTTGCCATTTCTACAAATGAGAAGTGAAGTAGATGATGTTTGCTCTGCTGGCTGTGGGTGAGAATCTAGAACTGTTGAATGAGAGAAAAATGTTTTCCCTGTCCCCAGAAAGTAGGTTAAAAGATATTACTAAAGAATTCTCCTTAAAGGTGTTCAGAGTTGTGGGATTTTAATCAAATTGTTCCACTTATTGTTAGCATTTGCATTAGCAATAGGCAACCAAATTTTTAGCCAGCCTATTCCAAATTTAATGTGGAAAAGAACTGGAAAAGGGACAAAAGGCATATTAAATGGAGATTACCAGGCCCTGCCCACAGAAGTTTAGGCTGGGTAAATCTGGGGGAGTGCTCTAAGGGTATCTCCTTTTGATGAGCATCTAAGATAATTCTATCTTCAGAGGAAGCTCAGCTTCCTTCTGATAGCACACTCTTGCCTTATTACAGGACCTGTCTTTGACCACCCAAATCTAGCCTTACCACTAAAACCAAAACTTTATTTAGTAGCTAGAGGGTTTCCTAGAACTCACCTGGTATGATCCTGTAATCCTTGTTTTCACAGAACATACCAAGAGGGAACATTTATAGCAATCTTGCTGCATGCTTAGTGTTCTAATAGACATGTGATTTCCAGCTCCTTTTTTCCCCATGGTCTTCAAGATATCTCCATGGGACTGGTATTATTATTCCCCTGTTTCATAAGTAGAAACTAAAACTGAAAGTCTAATTTGGCCAAACATCATGCTCCTTTAAATCCTTTCCATTTAAATCTAAGGGGGCCTAGATTTCATTTCAAGTTTAAATTATAGGTGAGAAGCTTTGTGGCATTGAGCAAATTCAAAGTCAGCAAAAGAACTTCTAGACCTGGTTTAATGTGGAATATACCATATTCATGTTCTGAGGAAGCAAAGGTAGGAAGGAAATGTGGTGACCAGTGCAGGTTTTTGTTATTTCTTTGCTATATGCCTTGTTTCTTTGGAACAGATTCAGGATGAAGCTGTTGCTGAGCAAATAGTAGAACTTTGATTATCAGTGGACTCAGAATAGTCTATGAACAAGGAAATGTTTGTCAGGAAAGCCTGAAATGAGGCGTGAGCAGAATTCTGGAGTAGAGAAAAGATTTTTATGTTGAGACAAGAATAATGAGGCTTGAGACGACATAATCCCTCGCCGTCTTTAGACTTTCTTTGTCCTCCAACTAGTGAAGGGAGTCTTCTCATCGCCTTCTGTTAATTTACAATCCTGAGGTCTAAGGCGGAAATGTTTATGTACTCCAGTCACATTTGGCTTTGTGTTATGGAATCACAGTCACTCCTGATTAAGGTGAGATCAACAGCTGTCTGATATGGTCCCATACTCACTTTTTATCAATGGCATCTTTGTCATAAAAATAGGAATTCCAACTGGGAGTGTTAATGTAAGTTGTCTGTGTGCTGCCTAAAATATATGTGATTCATCCCATGTGTTTGTTCCCACATTAACACTGAGTCCCAAGATACAATCACCCTGCCTACTCTTTCCTTCGTCATCAGGACTGTGTTTATCCTTTAGATACCTGTACCCTAGAATAAGGCCAGCACCTTATATACTTAGCTAGCATCTATGCACTTGTATAATCTGATCACAGCTGACCCTTTGAGTCTCATCTTACTCAGTTCTTACCTAAAAGAACACTTGTGTTTGCCAAGGGCTGTGGTGGATTGCAGTGCCCCTCCAATACATACATACATACATACATACATACATACATACATATGTATATACACACACATATATGTATATATACATATATATACATATATACACACACACATATATGTGTGTGTATATATTTGGATTAATTAATTAATTTTTTTTAAACAATTGGACTTTGAACCCAGGGCCTTGTGTATACTTTGCAAATTCTATACCACTGGATTGCACCCCAACCCCTTTTTAATTTTTATTTTAAGGTAGAGTCTCTAAGTTACGCAGGATGTCATCAAACTTGGTATCCTTCTGCCTCTGCTTCCTACCTCCTGCCTCCCGAGTTGCTGGGATTATTGGCATGCACCACCACACCAGGTTCCCTCCAATATCTTTATACTCTTGTGGTAAATATCTTAAGTACATTTTTTCCATGTAACGTTTTCTCAACTGTAACTGCATTCATGCAGCTCTCTCTGATTTCTCTATTTAGCAGCTTTTTCTTCATTCCTATTTTAATTATTTCTCTAGCATTGTGTGCTTTATATGCTTACCCACATGCATTCTGCCATCGAATCTGATTTGTGGATAAACTAGCTCCTCTAATGAAGCTGTAAATACTTAGAGGACAGAAAATCAGTAATTTTATTTCCTTCCTTCCTTCCTCCCTACTTTCCTTCCTTCCTTGCTGTCCTTGATTTCTGAATATTTATTAAATAGATTTGTGAATATTTATTAAATACTTATGGAAAAGCAAATGGAAAGTATCCTAAATTTGGAACCAGAAGGCAAAAGAGAGTGTTGGAGCTTGGCTTTTGAACTGTAGTTATTATAACCATGACCTAATTCTTGATAACTCAAAAAGCTTATGTAATCTCAGAATGTTGCTTGTAGGCAAGACCTTTCCTCTGTTGCATTTTCTTTCTTTCTTTCTTTCTTACTTACTTACTTACTTTCTTTCTTTTGTTCTTGCTTTCTTCCTTTGTTTTTCTTTTTTTTTTTTTTTTTTTTTTTTTTTTTTTTTTTTTTTTTTTTTTTTTTTTTTTTTTTTTTTTTTTTTTTTTTTTTTTTTTTTTTTTTTTTTTTTTTTTTTTTTTTTTTTTTTTTTTTTTTTTTTTTTTTTTTTTTTTTTTTTTTTTTTTTTTTTTTTTTTTTTTTTTT